>JAAAKQ030517403.1:0-19234 GCA_010016005.3 Zanna intricata | reverse complement strand
TTATCTGCGCGGGCAGATTTCGGCTGGTAGAGCTTTTTACTCCTACGTAAAAAAAAAAAATAAAAATACAAAAATAAATAAATAATTTCCCATTCCCTCAGCTGATTAAAAAATGTGAATAAACTTAATTTCTTTAATACCAACTTTGCTGATTGTAGATTTACATGCTCTTAATATATTTACTTATATTCTTTAAAAATTACAAAACAATACCTAATTACAGACAAACGGTTATGAAAAATAAATTTTTTTTATGACAAATGCCATACTCGACTTTGATTTTCACCCAGAACCGCCGGTAATATGTAAAGATATTATATTCTCCCACCGAGGTCGGCTTAGTGGTAAAACAAAATTGTGACTAACACACATACAGATACTCTCACATGTAGTATTTTATAGTGTAGATCACTTATTTTTTAACTGAGATATGTCAGAACCGAGAGAGTCAGCTCAGTTTTACCAACAGCTATAATTCCTCTTTATGAAATTAAAATGCATAAGAAAACATATTCCGAAATCAAAAAGATCTTTTCTTGAAGAAACCCGCGATTTGACTCCATTACCACTTTATTTGTAGTCATAAAACGTTAGAATTTATTATTATAAGATTTTTGGAGAAATTGTTTACGCCGTTTAATGTAATGTAATATAAAGCTCTCACAAATCAAAAAACGAATTCATTATTCTGGAGGCCATTATTTCGCTTTTTCAATTCATATATCTTTTCGAAGAGATCATTTTCTCTATTTCTTCATTTACACATGAATTCGCAAATCTAATTCAATATTTTTCAGTTATTACTACACTCTAATCGATTTTTTAACAACTACAACACCTTTAGTTAAGAAATTATTTTCTTAAAAAACAAAAGTTTTTCGTTATTAAAATATCATCAAGTAGCGCTGCAATAATACGAGTAACTTGTCATTTTAAAGCGAAATTTTCAATAAGTTATCAAATTCTAAGACAAAATAATTATAAATAAATGTAATTTATACGAAATTTTTACGTAATTAATAAATAACAAAATATAAAAGAATTTAAATAACAAAAAATCGTGTAACAAGCACCTTCTAAAAAAGAACCAAACAAATACAAATTTACAAATGCTTTTCAAATTATCTTAAAAAAGAATAACAAATTTCAGTCTCTTCAAAATATACAATTATTCTAAATATAACCAGTATACTTCCAAACAATTTATTACTAGTAAACTTAAAAAATTATTAAAACTTAAAAAATTTATTTCATAATTATTATAATATTACGATAAAGTAAATAATATCATCAGATTTAACAAAATACGTTTCATAGGATTATAGTAACTATCTTTAAAGGGTATGGAAACAGAATTTTGGATGTTGCATAAAAATTGAATTATATTACGTTTTTACTTGCTGATATAAGAGGAAAAATGTAATGAAAGCAACATCTGTTCCGCAGATTGATTCGGTTCACAACAAGTCATCTGGTGAATATTGACAAAAATATACACGATAAAAAAAAGCATGTAGCATCTGTGTATTTGAGTGTGTGTGGGAGGAGCGCGCGTGCACATCACACATCAAAATCAAGGACCCGCGCGCGCGTCCTTGATTTTCAATTGTCTATCTATCGCTTCCATAAAAAAGATGCTATCCAATTTTTAACAATTTCATTCTAATTTTAAATTTATCTTTGAAATTACCAATATTTTTTACTACTTCTCTATTCTACGAGAACGTTATCCTCACTTGTGCTAACTTTTTTCACGCTTTCTCTATTTCATCTGTCTTTTACAAACAGTAATTTTACTTCCAAAAGTGAAAATTTCTCTGCAACTTCCTCTTTAGGCTAATATTTTATCTCTTGACTAAATAGTAATCATACTAGTAATATTCTGCCATTACATTTGTCTGTTATACTTCAATAATCTTTCATTTTCTTGTACATAAACAGAAAATCTTATTATATGGAACGCATTAATTTTAATAAATAGTTTTTACAACGTCCATTTATATGGAGAACATTAAAAATAATTTGGTTTTTGATATAATAAATATTATTTGTTATTTTCATGATATACGTGCAATTTAGCAATAGAAAAGAAGTGATTATGGATATACCTCCAAAAATCATTAAATTAGGAAAAATAATGAATTACAAAGAGAGAATTTTCTAATATTTATTATTTAATATGGGTTTATCAGTTTAAATATTAAATATTGCTAATCATGGTCATCTAATTAAAATATGTACGGAAAATAATCGACAATTTAGATCTATCAAATATAAGCTCGACTCAGATATTACTAATACAAAAAAGAATTTAACAAATTGTAAGCATTAATTCATTCAGCAATAACGGGTATCCACAAATATAGAATAAAAAAATTATCATAAAGTTTTTATATTTACTTATATATATAAAAATGAATGTTTATCTGTCTGTATGTCTCTATGCCTTCGTAAACCGTTCATCCGATAGCGATGAAACTTTAAGGAATGGGTGGACGCATGCCAGAGAAGGTTTCTGAATTACTTTGTAACCGCTAGGTGGCTTTGGAGTCGAGATAGTTCGAAAAATTGTATTTATGGTCCGATTTGGCTCATATTCAGCATACATATTAGTTACATGAAAGGAAATATTTTTGCAAAAAAATGGACCCGCTAGGTGGCGCTGGGATCGAGATATTTAGAAAAATCTATTTATGAACTGATTGGCTTATATTCAGAGTATATAAATATTTTTTTTTTTTTTGTTAACCTCCGGAACCACTGTTAGATACACCTTCAGAGGATGAGATGAATGATTTGTAGCGTGTGTGAAAATGCCATGCCTGACTGGGATTCGAACCCGGGACCTCCGGAAGAAAGGCCACTCACGCACGGAAGCCGGCCCGAGTATATATTAGTTACACGAAAAGAAACATTTTTGCAAAAACTATACCTGTTAGGCGACGCTAGTGTCGATATATATACGAAACAAACAAATATAAGAACAGACTTTCTTCTATATATATAAAAGGCAAAGTTCGTATGTGTGTCCGCTATAGACTAAAAAAACTACCGGACAGACTTACGCGCGGGGTATTTTGCAAAATGGTCCACGTTGTCCGGAGAAGGTTTAAAAGTATTGAAATCCTCAATCTGACCAGTAGAAAGAAAATCAGGGATAATTTGAACCGACTACTGTATTTAGAGAGTAGTTTGAATTAAATCCGATAGGTAGTGATGTTCTGACAATAGTATTTATTTACATTCTGAATTTTATAAAGTGAAAGGTTAAATTTTATGAAGTTCCGTAATGTTTTGTAAGTTTCTTAATGTTCAGTATTAATCATGATGATTTTGCAGCCGTATCAACTTACGATTGTGTTCATTTTATATATATATATATATATACTCAAATCTAGCAATAGTGAAGCTTTGCCATGTCTGTTAGTTTACTTATAAAATAGAGATACGTCGTAACTAGAAAACAAAGAACGACCTATATTAAAAAGAAATAGGGTAAAATAAACAAGACAAAATCGAGTAATCATTGGCAGAACGTGTAACCTCTAGTGCGGATCTGATTGAACAGTTTATATAATTCAGTTGTAAACTTCGATGCACCACAAGAATCCAGGAATAAACGGAGGTTTTCCTTAAGAAAGTCTGAGTTTCATCTTGGATAAGTACATCGAAGAAAAGTAATTTTCGGCGACTTATATTTAGGCCGAGGAATTTTTATCATGATTAATTTATCACATAAGCATAAATCTTATTTGTAGAAAAATAAAAAAAAATAATCTGGAATCAACCTTCAGGATGAAAGGGGCTGAGACGCTAAAACTTCGCCCCAGCGGCCGGAAAAATACGACTCTGAAAAACCCGATTCGCGGTTGCGGTATTTAACAGTTAAAATCGACTGTCGTAATTCTTTCTGATAAAATTTGAAAAATACAAAAGTAAGAACCTCAGATTAGATGGCGTTACCGTTATTCATCATCAGTAAACAAATATAAAAGAATTGGCAAACAGTAGATATAAATACAAACCGATACTAAAAAACTTATGAAGTAATATAAAAATATTTATAAAATAAAAGACAGAATATAAGATTTTGCCATCGCATCTTCCTTAAAATAAATATTTATTTTATTCTAATTGTTGAAAGGGGCTTCAACAGGGCGTGGTGGTCAGACACTGATAAGGATAGAAAACCCCACATCGATAACAGCTGACTCACAGAAGTGACAAAAAAATTTCATTATTTTAAAAATAATTACTACAAATTTTTATAAAATAATAAAATCAGATCGGTAACGATGGGGAATCATTTTATAATTTTTTTAAAAGATTTTCTGATATTTTTTATTTGATAAGTTAAAAAAATACGCACGATTAATTCCTATAAATTATTATGAATAACCACATGAAACATAAAGCATTCCTCAATATCTCACCGACCACTTAAAAAAAAGATTAATAGAATAAATTTGTTAATCCAGAAAAGCTACTGTTTTTACATTACACAAACTACTACAGGACACGGAGTGAAATCTGTTTGTAATACGAAGAAAAATATTATCCTTTCCGTATACTTTTAAACCTCGTGATATCAAATAATCACTGACCTACCGATATGAAAAGATTAAAACCACCCTAACTATTTTGAACTTTTCACTTAACGCATTTCACTGTTGGCTTTTCATCGGTGTATTAACCCTCCATGGTAAATTATTTTTCTGTTTTAACTTACTAGTTATCAACATTTATATATGATTTGGAATATAAAACGTTTGAAAAACCCGATCACGCGGCTAGCGCGTGATGCGCGCAGAGATGAAAAATCACTGGATTTATACCGTCCGTGCGGACTCTCCCTCGCACATGGTTGATGGTATTCGTAAACATTTTACTTGTTCATACTGGAAATTTATATTAACTAATTATCTAATCTTTTAATTCGATAAAAATAATCTATTTCTTCGTTTAATAAAAAAAAAGAAGAAGATCCTAGAGTTCATGGATTTTACCTCTCTCTCTCTTTTTCTGTTCAGTCTCCGGAACTACCGTAAGGTATTACTTCAGAGGATGAATGAGGATGATATGTATGAATATGAATAAAGTGTAGCCTTATACAATCTCAGGTCGACCCACTCCTGAGAAATGTGGTTAATTAAAACCCAACCACCCAAAGAACACCGGTATCCACGATCTAGCATTCAAGTTCGTATAAAAGTAGAAACCTTTACTAGGATAAGTATTTTATCTCTAAAAATTCTTTGTTACATTTAAGCGCAGTAAATTCCCAGTTTATTCCGTATATCAATAACAGACTTAAAATCTTTTATTTCACTTTGTATCGATTAGATTAATTCACAGTTTATATTTATCTGATTTCATCTATCATGTTACTTGTTTACGACCTAAAAATTAGTTTTTATCTAAATTTTTCTGAACGTTTTAGAATAGATCTGAAAAACAAGTAAATTAACTATATTGTTTATGTTTTAAACAAAGACACGTAAAACAATCTATTGCATATTTCTATTTTTATTTAAAAGAATAATAATAAAATTACACATATTTTTTAACGTAATGTTATCATAAAGGATATAAATAATTGCCAAAAACTATTAACTTAAACAATAAATGAAAATAATATTATTAACAAATATGATAAAATAGAAGTAAGACATAATCGTCTAATCAATACTAACCGAAATACAAATAATTTATAAAATAAAATTATCTACTTTCAAACGGGAAGAAAGGTATTATCACGCGTTGAATGTATGCATAGAACGGGTGCCTGCAAGTTCTCAGCACTCAATGTGTAAATTGCACACTCAATCAGATGCTGTATGACGCAAAGATCGCTGGTCGTCCATTACAAATTAGGTTAAATGATCCATAGTAGCCAGCACTGTTCGCGTAAAGAATAGGAGCATTACTCTACTATAATATATATTACAGATAAATTAATTACTTTCACCTCATACGCTGAATATTTTTGTGTGTATTATGCCTGATACTGATCTATTAATCTTTCAGGCATAATACGCATCATTTCTAAAGTCCACCAACTTATTTATCGAATATATATCGTCGCGAGTTCGCAGTTTGACAAGGATATTGGAAGATAGTACTAGTTAAAAACTTCTTATAAATACAGTTTATTTACTCTAGAATCACTTAGTATGAAGAAAACAAGTCAGTAATAAATAGAAAAAACATTCAATTCCGATTTTAATACAAATTTTGTATAGTTAATACAAATTAATGCAAAATTAACAGCAGATTATAACAGCACATAATAATCGCAAAATCAACAATTCACTCTATAACGAAATATATACCTTTAATTTTAACAAAAGGAAATTAGCTGCCATTTTTGAAAATGTCACTTTGTCCCCGGTTCCCAACGAACTGTTTCTTGTACTAACTGCAGGCAACAACATTATTCCAACACCGAATACTCATGACGCATTCTTCATTCGTTTGTTTAGGTCACTCAGTCCGGAATGCTCCCGCATACTGCCTCGCAATTATCGCACTCTGAACTGAAACTGAAAATGAAGTTTGCTGGTCCTCGGCCAGTAGTAACACTATCGGACGTAGGCCTTGACCTCTAGTAAGAGTAATCGACCTACACTTTTATTTGTCCAAATATAATAAATTGTATTGTCTACACCTTTAATAGTATTCTATAAATCATTTCTAGATAGAATTTCTTCGTTGTTTCTTCTGGTTTTTTTATTTAACATATACTCTCTCTTTCTTCTTCTAGAAGCTTCTACATCCGTTACAATATGATTTACCTTTTACTGCAATGTCTTGGAAATTGTGAGGGGTAATGTTATTACGTACGTACATACGACCGTTTGAAGCTGAATATATGAAGCAATTTGTCGGTAAAATTTTCATCTCAGTATCTCCAAGGGGTGGGGAAGCCTTTTTTTTATCAATTTTCTCAAAACTTTGTAAACATAACCCCACTTAATATTAAGCTCATTACATTTGTGTATGCATTAAAAAAAGGAAATTACCCAAAAATTTCCCCCTTTCCCAAAAAACTACCTTTTTATTTATTGCATATTTTTGTAACCGAATTTTTGTTTATGTCTTCCTAAGCAAGTGAAACAAAAAAAATACTTTGGGTACAATATTGGTCGCGGGGCAAAGTTTAAAAATATCGATTTTTTTTTAAATTTTTTAAAGCTTTTTTGGGGGTTAAGTTTTATGCATTATTATTTTTCCACAACATAAGATTAAATAGAAGAATTTACAGCTTTTATTACATCGTATAAGAGCTGCCATTTCCAATCTCATGTTCAACAGTTCAAATAAGCTATAAAGGAAAATAAAAAAACAATAAACGTTCATACGGAAGAATTTGCTAACATAATTTTAGTGTTTTCCAATACAAGTAACTTCAAAAAGATTTTAAAAATACAAATCTAGCTACGTAAATCGTTTCCATTTGATAATATTTTTCTTATGTTTTATTCCATAATGATAATAATAATAACAACAACAATAATAAAGATAATAACTTATGATAAATATATGAAATATTGAAAATATCGCAAGAGAATGTTTAGAGTAAGTGATTACAAAATAAACATGAATACACTGATGCAGGTACTGTACCAAGTATTTCAGATACATAACTGCATCAATGTTTATATATATATATAAACTATAAATATACTGCAATATTATGCAGTATAATATTATATTCAAAGTTAAGTTACACAACAATGTATAATTCACTATTCTATTTATTCATGTAATAGAATTCACCTACAAAATGCGGGACTGTAATTAAAACAATAACAACAGTATACACTATGATAATAGTTGTCGGTACCTTTCCTCTCCATTCTACACGTACATCTAAAGTAAGTATAATAATTATTCTGCAGTTTGCTAAACGCTTGATTATGAAACTGCATCTCGATTATCTTAATTCATTTCTAGATAAAACTGTTAATTGACAAATCGACAATGATAATGTATAATGTACAAGATCATAAAACTAACATGAAATTCTAGATTTCGAAATGCTTTCCGGTAAGCTATACTAAATATAGATTTTTAGCTATACTAATCTATACTAAATACTATCCGGCTACCTAAAAAGTATTTTAAAACAATTTTTAACTTTTTTTAATACGCTGATCTTCGTGGCGAATTGGTAGCGTCTTGGCATTTTATCCGGGGGTCTCTGGTTTGAATCCTGGTCAAGCGTATCAGTTTTCATACGCTAAAAATTGCGGAGGTTCGTCCGATCTGAGTAACGTAATATTATAGGTTTACATAACAAGGTACTTAGTGACAGTATTCAATTCTTTGAACCCTTTAACTAAGAAAATAAAGGAAGAAGAAAGAAATAGATAGATAAAGAGAGAGTGAGAGAGAGGGTAAAAGCAGTGAGGTCTTTATTTAAAGGTTTATTTTTTTGCAATAGGTAATATAGGCCAGGTTACAAGTAAACATTTTTATAGGTTATATATAAAGTAGATAATAGTCGAAGAAATATGGATAGACTATTTATTTATTTTCACCTAAACACATATACTCATATATATTTAAATAATTAAATTGTTTGTATAAAACTTAACTATCTTAATAGATTAAACACTGTAAAACTGAATGGAGATCATAAAAATAAAACTTTGTTTTTTTTTTAAATTTTGATTTCTAGAATACGTACATTACTTTTTATGTTATTGTTAAAAATTTTAAATAATTTATTTTTCTAAATTTTATTTAATATTACAGATAGTTTTATGATCGTTAAACAATTGTGTTCTTCTTGAAATAAATTTTAGTTAATTCAATCTTATATAAGATTATTAGAAAAACAGGACGGACCCAAATGAAGATTTCAAATTGTACAAGTTACAACCATAAACGAAATCAGTCAACGAAGACCAAACGGACAGAAAAACTGACCCTGGACCTTCAGAGATGTCTGGACCGCAAACGCGGGGAACTGAAGTAAGAGTTGATCCAGTTCTTACAGGTACGGATGTTGTAAAGTATATCTATATGTGCCCACGGATGTTGAGACCTTCTCCATTGAGGAGGAACCGCAAAACACACGATTATGGTGTGCGATCTGAGCTTAGAACAGGTCCCAAAACTGTATACACACACGCGCGCGCGCGCGAAGGTGACTGGGGGGGAGGGACAGCCTCCTGCTGAGTCGTTGCGCGTCCCTGCTTGCGGGGATGGACGGCGATGATGATGCACGGGGACTCCTGAACCTCCGGCGTGAACACACACTTGTAGACACATTTACACGAACACATACAATCGGACGGCGAGAACAGAAGAATAAGTTAAGAACCAGATCGTAAGAAGAGAGAGTAGGAGTTTAAGACCCAGACCCGGCTCTACGGAGCTTAAGCAGTGGAAGGTGTGCCCTCCCTGCACATTAAATAAAAATATTATTTGACTAAATAAAGATGAAACCATGGTTCTTTCCTGGTAATCCTAGTATTCCACGCTCTAGAATCCCACTAGTGCGAGTTTGCTCCTATCCTGGGTTGTCCAACTCAGGGGAGGGGGAAACAAAAAAAAACAAAAAAGGTCCCAGAACTGTATGTATTCGTGTAGTATTTTTTTAGAAAATTTTTAAAACACAATTGTTTGAAAAAGTGAAATATATAATCACTCTATGTAATACGTCATAAGGCAATCTCACGTCATACCGGGTAATTCAAAAGGACTTCACAATTTTAAAAGCATATAAAAATTTACTTAGAAACTTACAGGTTCGGTTGCGGTCTCATTGCGGTCTTCATTAAAAAAACACATCAAGTTTGTCACCCAACATCACTTTGGTTCGATATGGCAACCATTTGACACAACATACATCCCTTCTGAAGTCGATTTCATTTCAAGACTGTAGCCAGCAAGTCGAGCATTATCTCTGCAGCCGCGGCGTTAATTCAAAGTCTAAGATGAACAATATAGTACCACCTTAGCAGCCAAAGGTGGTACATAAACCCGGTCTTTAATGCAACCCCACAAGAAAATACCTAGCGGGGTCAAATCTGAGGAGCGAAGTGGCCCTTCACGACCAATCCACCGCGACCTATGAATCTTGTATCAAGAAAGTGCTAGATTTCTAGGCGGTAGTGCGGTGGTTCCCGATGGACGGTCGTCCTTCGGGACGGGGATTCTGAGGTTGGAAATTCACTGTCTAAGGGATGTCCTCAGGGCAGTGTTTTAGGCCCCCTTCGCTGGGTGGTGGAGTTTGACTCTTTGATGCGGTGTCGTTTGCCCAGTGGCTGCCGTATCGTCGCTTATGCTGATGATGGGCTGCTGCTAGTTAAGGACAATTCTAGGAATGAACTAGAGATTCGTGCTGGGCAAGCGTGTGCTGTGCTCCGGATGTGGAACTTTCAGCATAAAATGGTTTTTAGCCCAAAGAAGACCACAATGATGTTATTAAAGGATCGGTTGTCTCATTCACGTCGGTCCCATATCTCCATGGCAGGCCATCCTGTGCGGTATGTTACTGTGAGAAATAGCTGGGGATGATCCTAGATGAGTGTTTACGCTTTGGGGATCATCTTCGGTATGTGGCTAAAGAGGCGCTAGATGCATTTTATGGCATTAGGCGCGTTATCCATCCCGATTAAGGGCTGAATATTAGGACTTTGCGGATTCTGTATAAAGGTGTATGCGAGGCAATAATGTTGATTGCTGCGCCCGTTTGGGCTCATCGGATGGTTTATAAGTGTTATCTTGATATCCTATTGCTGGCCCAGCGTCTTCTGCTCTTGGCGGTCATTGGCGATTACAGGACAATCTCACGGGAAGCAATTTCTGTGATAGCTGGTGTTAGGCCGTTGGACTTGCTTGCTGTTGAGCGTAAGGAGCGGTATATTGCCAAGAAAGGTGGTCTTCTAACCTCGCTCCGATTGAGTGAAATTGAGGACCGGGGATTCATTGCGTGGCAGGCGCCATGGGATGAGTCCACTAACGGTCGGTATGTCCATGACTTGTTTCCGGAGGTTATTATTTTATGCGCCAAAGTGGGTATCCCCAATCGGCACATAACGCAGTTTATTTCCGGTCAAGGCGCTTTTCGGCATAGCTTAGCTAGGTTTCGTCCTGTGGAAAAAGGACTTTGTCCGGAATGTAGGGTTTTGGACAGTGTTAGCCATGTACTGTATGGCTGTCCCCAGTATGAGTTTGCGTGTGACAGAGTGGTTAGTGGACTTGAGAGATTGCACTCAAGCCTTGATTTAAGGGTCAATTGGAAGACCCGGGCTGAGTGGTACGTTTTTGCTGGCTTCCTGCGGACCATTGCGTCTTCCAGGGTTTCGGAAAGAGTGTAGAAAGTAGGAGTCTGGGTGGCTAGGATTCCGGCTTGTCCAGTTATGTGGCTGGACATAGGCAATTTTGGCGACGATCCACGGTTATTTTCTTAATACTGAGTTTGCATTATGGCGTAGCTCTTGCAGGGCAGTGACTGCCTTTTAGGTTTGCGCTGCTTTGCTGAAACGTCGGTAGGAATACCGGGCTTAGCATCGCCGGGGTCGGTTCGTTTGTGGGGGCGGCGTTGGTGGTATTGGGTCTGATGGGAGCCAAGATGTGGCGAGAAGAGAATGTCACGTGAACGTAGTTCTTTGGGAGGTATTAGCCTCCGTTCTCACACTTTGTGAATGCGTGTTGCATGTGTAATGTTGTTATAGGTCAAAATTTCAATGCTGCGAGTAGCGTTTTTAGTGGGAATTTGATCTCCAATCGATTTTATCGTTGCATATATGGCATTCAAAGTCATACGGGTAGTTAGATTGATTTAGAGTAGGCGCGAGGTTTGTGTTTCCACGCTGCGGTTATGTAGTTTAAGGGCTACGTTTAGGTCGACCTAAGCCTACGGCGAGGGCGATTGCTGCTGAGATTTCTTACTCTGATGCTAAATGTCGACTGCGGCATTTGCATCGGGGGCATCCCGACCGAGGCCTGGCTGATGATTGAGACATTAATCAGTACGATGGTCAATAACACGACTCCCGGTAAAGCTCCTCAGGGCTAGGAACGGGAGGGTTGGTGTGGTGACCGGAATCGTTACTTGGTTGGTGTCTTCCCCTACGGTGGTTGGAATGGTTCCCGGTGTTTCTGATATTAATGGCGTCCATATCGGTCATCATCGTCTAACTGAGGAATTGAACAATTTTAAAGCATGTCCAGATATAGGATACCATTTACGCTTTCCACCTGGAAAAAGAACAAGCCATTCTGTTTGGAAGAAAAACCTGTCTCAACAGACGTTTGGTGCCAAGAATAAATTGTATGCTATTAGAGGACCAGTACTCTCTACTAACATTAAGTTGAAATACTGTTGCTGACTGAAAATCGTGGAATAAAAACAGAGCACGTTCCGCACCAGTGCGGAACGTTATCTCAAAAACTTTTTATATGGTTTTAAAGTTGTAAAGTCTTTTTTGAATCACTTGGTATTATAATAAAAAACACTAGGAACAAATTTTACTACCGAGTTAAGTTAACAAATGTCGTATAATGCATTGTTTTACTCTAGGTAATAATGCATTATTTTTAATTTTAAAAAAAATATGGTCAAAAATCCAAAATAAAGAATAATTACAAAGTATTTTTACTTTTTATTATAAAAATATTAACAGTGGAACAAAATTATAAATTTTCTTTAACAATGTTTAATCAGTAACACAGCAACGTCATGTTATTGTAAAATTCACTTCTATTCGAATATCTAATACGAGTACATCTAAACTTCGCTTAAAAACTAAAAACTTATGTAAGTTCAGCCTAACAAAGTTACAAGTTTGCAGATTGTATAAAAAGAAGAAAAGAACTTTTGAAATTAAATAAAGAAAACAAAAGCCACAAATAAGGAAAAGGCCTATACAGACAATTTAAATAAATATCAAAGTCTAGTTTACACAAAACAAGAAAGCAGACTCATCGAAAAATAATCTAATCGATTAATTAACATTTAAGAAAAAGAAAAACAATTCTTAACCCCTTAAAATAAGGTTTTAAAATCTAGAGAAGCAAGAAATCCGACTTACAAGTTGTAAATAAGCATTTGCCCACAAATTTTCTCCCCCATTCCCAAAATTAAAAAAACTATCTTTCTATTTATAGCATATTTTTTTAAGAGAATTTTTTTTCCTTCCTAAGTATAGTAGTCTCCATCAACGAATCATGAGACCTTGCCGATTGTGAGGGGGCTTGCGTGCTCAATGATACAAAGTAGCTGGACTGAAGGTGCAACCATATCGGAGAGGTATCTATTGAGAGTCAGACTAAGGAATGATTCCTGAAAGAAGGCAGCAGCTCTTTCAGTAGTTGTTAAGGACGTAGGTTAGGAGAACTTAAACGGCCATAACAACATCACTCAATCTTTGAGTACTGCGCAGCTGAAAACAATGGAAAACTACAGCTATTTATTTTTTTTTTTCAATAAAAATTTGCTCTGCATTTTCATAAAACAAAGATGGAGGCGCCTTCCTTGGTAAAAAATTCCGGAGGTAAATTAGTCCCCCGTTCGGATCTCCGGGTGGAGACTACTAAGGAAGGGGTCACCAGAAAATTAAAAAATTACATTCTAAGAGTTGAAGCGTGGAATGTTAGAAATCTAAAAAAGTCTAAATTTAATAATGGTACAATTGTAATATTGAATTCTTAGAAAATTCTTAATATCCAGGTTTATTTTTTAATCTAAAATTATTTTATTTGAGACTTTTAGAACGTTTTCATGTACAATGCTGATGATGGAACATCACAACCAATATTCTGTAGACATCTTCATGAAACATCTCTTTCCTTCATCGATTACAACATAGAATAAGATGGGAACTATTTTAATACGTATTCTGTTCATATCATAAAAGATTGCGTGCTCTAAGAGAAGTAAAAAACTGATACATGTCATAACACAATATATATATTTGTAATAATATATCTGAGTATTAATACAGTTGCTGTTCTACCATTTGACAGACCCTAAACAAAAATTATGGACATCGCTGTAAACATAATAGTCGGATAGATCCAGATATTTCCGAACTTATAACATAATAAAATATAATGTTTGTCCGGTTAAAATAAGTTCTAAATGGACGTAATATGCACTAGGATTTAAATTCTTCTCTTTTATATACTATCCCTTTCTATTTTGCTAAATTCCACCTACTCAGTAAATATGTGAATATGCATGCGCACGGGAAGTTTAACGTATTTATTTCACTCTGATTAATACTAATGATACTAGTATACAAGTAGTTTTAATACCGGTCATAAAATAGAATAGCAAACTGAACGATGCGAATCGGCGAGTAACCGGGTGAGAGAGAATTCCAGTAAAATAAACGCCGCTCACTATAAATGAGATACAGGTGAACCCACTTTACAGGTCGAAGAGAAGTATGCAGGTGACGCTAATGTCTGTTAGAGAGCTCATATTTCACTTCTGAAATTCTAGATTCTCTGTAATTAAATCAAATATCATTTGAAAATACAGTAAATAGAATGGGAACTTGTAAAGCTAGTAACTTGATTTATTATACCGGTGGAACAAATTACCTCCAAATGGATGTTGTTTATGTCTTATTCAGCGTATACCATACCGTATTCACTAAATGAATGGCTTGATGAATGAATAGATGAATCTGTAAATGAATGAAGGAATTAAGGGCGTAGATGAATTAATGCCTAAGGTTAATGTAATTTGTAACGATTTCCTATAGAATTTGTAGTTATCCAGTTGTTTACTTTGTTCTAAAGATAATATAACATAATAACACGTACTTGAATGACATCTCTATATTATTTTACATTATTAATTTTAAGAAGCTCCTATACCTATCTCTTCTTTGGTTCATTCTTCAGCTTTGGTGGTTACTTCTGGTGTTTACTTAATTCATCGGTTCAATTATTTTATTTATTTTTTTACTTATTAAAAACAAACAATTTTCAAAGTACGACCATTTCTACAAATAAAATTTAACATTATCTTTAATTTTTTTTTTGTTTTTTGAACACGATATTACAGCACGCAAAAAAAGAAAAGTAAAAAAAAAATATATATATATAAAAAAAAACATTTTATGAAAAAATTATGACAGTTTTATAAACAGTAAATTTTAAAGTTATTTTCAATATTCATGAAGTCATACGAAGGTTAAGTAGGGAATGTAAATTTTACATTCAAAGTGCTTTACTTAATAAAGAATACATAGTTAACTGAATAATATATTTACAGTAGAAAAATTAATTTATTTAAAACAAAGTTTAGAAATTAAATCCTTTCATTAGATATGGCTTATCAATACGTTTCACTATGTTTAAACTCTTTTTCTTAGCTTTCCCTCTTCTATTTCTAGGATTTATCGGTAAATTTATCTTCATCTACTCCAGGATGCAATGACTGCTCCTTATATTTTAAGTAAATCTATACAACTAAATTTGTGTTAGTAAAATAATCTTGGCTAGTAAATTCTTGTGGAAATTTAAAAAAAAAAAAGAAGAATTTTATGCAGTATATTTATAGTACAGCTAAAAGTATGGCAACTCACTGCCCTGCTGAAAATAGAAGGTATGCTCATCCTCTTGCAAACGCTAACACAATTTTGGATAATTTATTCAAAGTTTTAGCATTCAGAATAGATTTTAAAAACTAGAGTTCGATCATTGGTCTCTTTAAAATTGGGACAGTATGCCTATTTTTATGAAAATAGAGGAGATTCAATAATATTAAGTGTACTATTCCCAGGTCTGATAGTTCTAATTAATGGCTTTAATTCCTCCCCCCCCCCTCCACAAAAGTAGAATTAATTAAGTTTCTTCGTAAAAAATGTTAAAAAGTATGTAATGACAATTTTTTAATAGAAGTTATTCTCTCTTTCATTTTTACATACATAAAAATACATGTGTAGTAACTCATCATACTATTCGGGGTCATTCAAATAAGAGAGAACAACCGTACGTCAAGATCTTGAAACCTATTTTTAGATCCGTAAAAGTATTTATTTGATCAATTATCTGTCTCGAAAAGAAAAAAAATCAACCTAGAAAGATACCGGGAAATCTTAAAAGAGTTGTTTTTTATCGTGGGCGAAAAACATCTCCATGTTATCATCGCCCAGAATAAAATTATAAATATCAAATAAAAACAGAAAGAAAAACTTAAAAAATACTTTTATTTAAGAACTTAAAACTAATATAACAGATAAAACTAAAACTAGGTTAAAATTTTAAAATGGTAAAAAGTTAAAACTAATATCACAGATAAATCTAAAACTAGGTTAAAATTTAAAAGTGGGAAAAAGGTTAACACTAATATCACATTTAAAATACTAAAATTTAAAAATAATATCACAGTTAAAATATTAAAACTTAAAACTAAAATCAAAGATAAAATACTAAAAACTTAAAACTAACACACAGTAAACCTTAAAACTAATATCGTAATTTCATTAAAAATCTGTAAGGGGTGTAAAGGGCCCCTTAACAGATAACAAAAAAAACCATAAAAAATTAAATTTTATTAAAAATACCTATACATCGCAGGAATAGGAGTACCCGGTCTACGATGTTGTGATCATTTGCAAGAATGTGACGAATGCTTTGTGGTAGCTTAAATTTACGACGTAAGGCTTGCCGGCATTTTAAGTACGGTATGACGCGGTGAAGAGTAGGCGATACAACCGTAATCTAAACGGGAACGAACTAAATAATAATAAAATCGCATCATAATTGACCGATCGGCTCCCCAGTTTGTGTTGCTAAGTACTCGAAGCATATCTAGAACTTTAAAGCATTTTATTTTTAATTATTTTATGTGTTTGACCCACGTAAGATGACTATCAAAAACTAACCCTAAGAATCTAATATCAGGAGAGACAGTAATCGGTTCTCCGTTTAGGAATATTCGTGGAATGGATGGGTCCCGGAGCCGAGAAAAGACTACACATTTTGTTTTCTCGGGTGAAAAGGTGAAACCGGTAACTTAGACGGTAACCTTAAAAGAGTTGTGGCACGATATATGAAATTATCGATTTGGCCTGCTCACCAAGGAAATGTGCTGCTCTAGGGATAGCACTGGTCCTCGCGTCACTAAGAACATAGAAGAATGGTTCTGAAAGTTTTAATGGGATGTACTGGATCATCCTCTATGCGACCTGAACCTATCGCCATATGAATTTCATGTTTTCTTGAAAACAAAAGGATTTTTGAGCAGAATAACAAAAAAAAATATGGAATTTATTACCAAAGGTTTTTTTAGTTGATATTTTTGAACTGAAGTAAATTCCTCTATTTTATTTTTTTAACGGATAAATAATCTAACATTAATACATTTATTAAAAGTTTAAATATTCGTTCCCAATTAATTCGAAGCTAAGTTTAAACAGACAATTGTTTTTTTTTTTTATCTGAGGTAGATTGTCGGCTCTAACTAATGTTAATATCTCCAACCTGGAAAACTAGTTTCAAAGTGTCTATATTTATCCATTTCATTAAAACGAAACCTACCTTCTGAGAATGGTTTTTAATAAATTTTACTTTACGTAAACATACCAGCTCATCTCTTACTAACAATACTAATTCCATACAAGGGAATTAGCCAATAAAATGCTTCCATTACTTGGTAGAGAAGATGAATACTAGTGACAAATCTCAACAGACGTTTTTTAAAAAGGTCTGTAGAAATAAAAATTCCTCTTTTTTTTTTATTCTTTATATTGTCGTTAAAACTGAGTATTTGCAATACCATCATCATCATCTAACTGTTGTAAAAATCCAATTGTTGCTATTAAAAAGAATAAGTAATATTTACTTTTTTTGGGGGTGGAGAAAATTTTAGACTAATAAAAGAGGAGGGGAAGACGGGAAAAAAATAAAAGCAGGAAAATTATTTCACTCGGTAATAGAATTGCTGACATTGTTGCCACAACAAAAATAGAAAGTTGAGCTGAGCAGGAAATGAACAAAATTAATAAAACATAGAAAGAAAAACCAACGTTGAAGGCAAGTAGAATCGATGTATATGATCCACGCAAATTAGGATTTCCGCTTGATAGAAGCAAATGTAGTTTGGACAGCAGGCAGAAAAAGAAGAAAGAGACAAATTAACGAGAAACAAAACCGACTGTGGTTTGAGTAGCCATAATAATAAGTATGCTGAAAATTTAATAAATCTTAATACAGAAATTTCCCTATGAACTGTCTATGGTTGCTGAGTATGGTTGCAAACGTTTTTAAGCAAATTTTGGAAAGGTTATGTATAATAATTTGTTTCGGCTTGTCATTACAAAAGTTTTAAATTCTAACAGAAACATCATATCCTGTAACTCATTTTTTTGGTGTCTTTAATCCTAAACAAACGAAAATAAATTTATGTAACACTTTTAAATGACATTGCTGTACGTAATAGAGATTAAAATATTCTGTATAGCACTTAAAAATTGTATAGAGATTACGTAATATTTAAGAAAGGAAGGTTTGATTTGACCAATAGTTTTGTGTTAAAAATAAGATTTAATTTCGCATTAAATAGCATCTAAATCCCTCTTATCCCCTGCGTTTTTTAACAGTTTAAAACATTTTTACTCAGAAAAATAACTATTGCGCAATCTTAAAAAACCAAGATTTTTTTTTATAAACATAAATAAGATAATCTTTTATCGTTAATTTTTAATCACCAGGCCAATAAAATTATATCAAATATTTTAAACAGAAAAAAGCAGTTTAAACCATTAAAATACATACGATACCGTGAGTAGTATTATCTTAAAAATACACACGCAACATTCAACTCGACTTCGTTATCGTTTACGTCAACAAGGACATAAAAATATAGAAATAATATAAATGTAATTATTAAAAAAATTAATAGTAAACATTTGTTTCAATTCTTATGTAAAAAAAACATAAAATATTGTTTTATTACCGTAATAAAATTAAGGTATAAGTTTTGTATTAAAATATTATCTACTGTTCTTCTACCTAAAATACTGTGTGTTTAAAAATGAATATCGGGGTTTTAAATATAAATAATATATATTTATTAACTCCCTCTACGAATCATGAGACCTTGCCGATAGGGGGGGGGGCTTGCGTACTCAGTGATACAGAGTAGCTGGACCGAAGGTGCAACCATGTCGGAAAGGTATCTATTGAGAGTCAGACTAAGGAATGATTCCTGAAAGAGGGCAGCAGCTCTTTCAGTAGTTGTTGAGGGCGTAGGTCAGAA
>JAAAKQ030517392.1:0-19237 GCA_010016005.3 Zanna intricata | reverse complement strand
CCGTAACTCGCTAACAAAACGTTTTCAGGCATATGTTTATTGGAAACTTTTTTCCTATTTTTAGATATAGAATCCGTTTCCGAAAGATTGCCGTGCAGTTTTGATACACTCTGTATATAGGAAATTGTTCAATTTTCTCAATAGTTCTTTACTGCCATTCTTTTTATTTATTTATTGTTAAATCATATTTTTTCTTTTTAATATTTAACGAAATAAAACTGAATTTTAAAATAGATTTAAATCGTAAAAATAAATTACGCGTATTAGCAACTAATCTTGATTTCAATTATTTTGAAAATCTTTTAACATTTAAAGCTGCTGTAAATCGATAGATTTAATTAATCCTTTTAGCGGTAATTTAATTATCAAAAAGTAAGATTCTAATTAGATTATAAGACTTCATTTAATGAATACCTATTCATTTCTAAAGTAAGATGTAGGGTAAATTTTTATTTAAAAATTTTCCCTTAAGGTGCATAGCATATCAATCGTTTTAATTTCAATTTTCATTATAGTTCTGTTCGCTTCAGTAAGATTATAAGCACAATACGTGTGATAATGATTATTAAATTAATTTTTCTTCTCTAGCCTTTTGATTGTTATCACAATACATCGATAAGAAAAAACGCTGAAGCAAACAATGAACTTCCTTTACACGGTTGATTAAAAATTAGCTGTTTGATTTCATAAAATTTTCTGTCGCTATTTTAAAAAAAAAAATAATAATAAACGATCAATTATTTATATTACATACCAGTTAGGGGAATTGCCTCCGTGGCGCGAGTGGTAGCGTCTTGGCCTTTCATCCGGAGGTCCCGGGTTCGAATCCCGGTCAGGCATGGCATTTTCACACACGCTACAATTCATCATCTCATCCTCTGAAGATATAACTTTACGGTGGTTCCAGAGGTTAAAAAAAAAAAAAGTTAGGGGTACTGACTTTTTTTTTTTTTTATACTTACGAAGTAAAATCTAATAACCAACCGATTCATTATCATTAATCGATATTAAATTAATAAATTAAAAAAGATAAAAATTATTTAATAATTGGTAACAATATTATAAAAACAAAAATAATATTTTATTAAAAGAATAAATAAGAAGAATTTCAAGACATATTTTAAAAATGAAAATAAGGAAAAAATGTTTAAATCATGTACATAAAAACATATCGTTTTCGAATTATAGCTAACGAAAAATTTTGCTCTTATTTCTGCTCCAAAGGTAAAATGAAGCAATACAAATTCTTGAAAATAAAATTGATAGATTCATATCGATTTTTACCTAAAAAATTGAATAAACAGGATCCACAACCGATTCTGTAATCATTCTTCAGAAAAGTTTGTAAAACATAAAATACTGGTATCCCAAAACATACTTTTTTATTTTTACGTACAATAACTCGTTAAACCACTCAAAAAAAATAAAAAACAAAAAATAATGTTTAGTTTAACGTTTAGAGTTTAATTTTTTTACCCAAATAAGAATATTAGAAGATTATTAGGCACATCCAAAACAGTAAAAATATCCACAGATGATAAGCCATATTTTCAGTTCTTTTTAATTGAAGCACCGATAAAATAATGAATTTAATTAAAGTGTTCTGATATATCGTTATAAATTTCGACCGATTATCTTGGTTGACATGAAAATCGGTTAAATCGATTTGATAACGAGAGTTCATTTTGTTAGGTAATAATGGTTTCAAAATAATTCTTTTTTTTTACATATTTTGTTTCTTTTGACCACGGATCAGGTAACTTTAAATAATTAGCAATCAAATCTACAGAAAGGATTTTAAAAATGGCGATTTATTTCCACTACTATAGAACGTTTTTCCTCCGTGACCAGTAGCGATCTCCTGTATTACGTTAAACATTACATTTCTCACGAATTACGTTAAATAGTACATCAAAACAAACACAGTAAGGCATTTCTTCTCGTCCCGCAGAAACAAGGCTATGAATTTCAAATACCTGTACTGAACTTATTGTTTTTATGTCAAAGTTTCTGGCATTTTATCTTCAGCTAATAAAGTATTATATATTTCTTTGGATAAATAAATGTTGTTTTTTTATTATACACCTCCCTAAAAGTTCGATAAATGTTGAACTCTTTACGTCATCCATTTCTCTGGGTCAAAAACCAAACAAACACCAAACTTAATATTAATAAACGAAAGATACAAACACGTACTAATTACTTAAGGACAGATAGAAAATGAGTCTTTGGGATATAAACACATTGAGATAGAATGAGACTAACAAACGTGTTGCATCATGTCTGAATAGCCCGGAAAACGAACAAAAACCTCTGAGTGAAGCTTCTACCATAAAACAGCGGTAGATGTTGACATTTATCTACGGGTAAAATTCCGAAATGGAATATTTTTAGATGGATGTAAATACCAATTTTACCATCATAAAAGAGTAAATCTTAGGATATACCAGTAAATCGTGAGATTTATTATTCTACTTCACACTTTTGTATAAAAATATAATTTATATATATGTACATTAAAACCTCAGAAAAAAACCAAAGTTGATTAAACATTTCAAGTACCTTCTATAACATAGATTCAAATTATGATTACCACTTATCTAGTTTTATCGTCTTAAGGATTTTTTAAAGGAAACTTTCGAATCATGTTTAGGTTAATGTAATTAGAACAGTTGTCGCTTGGAAATCTGAATCTAATTAGTGAAACACAGAAACTTGTTCCAATTAATATTCCACTATCATTTTAGGAAAATAAGTAGTTCCACCACTTTTTGAACATTGCTTTTATATAATATTATATATAAATTGCTCCGCTAATTTATTGCACAACAATTGTATGTAGTAAAAGTAAATATATGTGTATAGTAATTTTACTTAAAAAAAAAGGTGGTATTAAAAATTAAAGTAATAAAATAGTATGATTATTAATTAATAATAATAATCGATAATTTAATTAGTTTCATTTAAAAATTAAATGACACATAACACACTGGATATTTTAATTAGAATTAATCAGTACTTTATTATAGAGAACTCGCATAAGATGACAATATGATACGTTATGGGTCTACTGAAAGAAGAGTAATTCTTAGAAAAGTTTTTGATGTAATCTCACAATGAATCCTTTTTTCCTAACTCTTTAATCTGGGATACTTTACATGCAGCTGCTCTTCTTTTTTTTCATACTTTTAAATTGAAATAATATGTCGATCTTTTTTCCAATTACCCAAATCTATCTGCTTATTTTAATGCTTTCATTTTCTGCTTTATTTTCATGAAATGGTAACGTTATCGATTATCTCCCGACCCAAAGTTTTGTATCATCGTATAAAATCATTCATTTTGCATGAAACAAAAATCAAGAAAAGTAAAAAGGGGCACAAACGCAAGTACCCTAAACGCAAGCAACGACTTAAATTTATTGTTTTGTACCTTTCTACTTATATTTAATTCTTATTTGATTTTTAAAACGATGTATGCTACCGATATATGGCTACTAATTTAAAAATAGACTGATTCACTTATTATCATCGTTAAGCAATTGTTTCACTCATAGGAATCATTTATAGATTATACGTCATTTCTCGCTATATGTAGGTGTATGATTTCTTAAAAATAATAAATTTTATCTAAATACTTAGCTTTGTTACTCTTAAAGATTCTATAATAAAAAAATATATAAGCGCACTTATTTATATATATGTACATAAGCGCACTTATTTATATATATATATATATATGTAACGTCTTGGACTTTCACCTGTGGGGTTCCGGGCTCGATTCTCGGTCAAGCATACTATTTTCATACGCTATAGAACTCCATTTTCATATTTTCAGATATCCACTTTATGACCTTCAAAAGCTTCTGTGCTTCTAAATTAATTAATTAATTCATCATCAAAAAATTTTCATAACAATTAATTTTACTAATAAATTATTTTCCAAAAAAATTAAATTGCTGGTAAAAAAATAATAGCCGTGTTTAATTGTAATTGTATTACTAGTGGTTTTTTAATTAATATTATACTTAACATTTATTCCCGGCAAAAATTTCGGCAAAAGGCTATAAAAAATAAAGTAAAATGAATTACGTTTTTTGAAAACTGGCGAGAAAAAATGTTTTTAAAATGTTTCATATACAGCTATCCGGCAGTAAACGTCAAATTCCGTGATGACACTTATAATGTTCATGATTATGATGAACTTTGAGTAAATATTTGATGTATTAAACTCGGGAAATACGCTTAATCCTTAATCCTATCCCACTCTTTTGTGAACGGTAAAAAAAGAGAAGCTCTAATTTTATTTCAGTAATTTTTATAGCTGAATCTAGTTTCAACCTTAAGGGATAGTTGACTGAAAATACTTACCAGTTTTCATATTTTTAGTTCTTTCGCTCTCGGCACATTTTTTCAATCCTTATTTAATTTAATCCATGTTAAGAAGATGAGTGCAGCTTTGTTTCTTACATAGTTGTTTCTTTTGAAACATGTTTTCAAATAAAACTACGGTAGTATTTTCGAATCCAAAGTGAAATGGGTGATGAAGATGAATCTTCTTAACTTCTTTTTACGAGGAGTACGAAAATACCATTCTCTTAAAAAAGGGTTTCTTCTTCTATATATGGGCCTGAATATCAAATTGAGCGGCTTGAAAAACTACAAAACTATCACATCAATTTCACTGAGATTTAGGTAAGTTGTAATGGAATATCTGAAGTTGCGCATATAAAAATTTGATTAATACTGGTTGTTCCATTCTTTAGTTACTCTCAATTTAAGGTCGAAAAGGTTTGAGCGGAGCAAGTCAGAAGCGTAGTTCGTTATGATGCTGTAAGTTGGAACCATTAACTTTTTTCTGCAATATGTATCGTTAGCAATTTTTTTCGCCGTATTCAGGTTGCGTTACCTACTTTAAGGGTCATGATAACTAGGAATGTGTTTGAGCAGGACAAAAGGAGACAGAATAAAATAACGAAAAGACGGTCTTCTTGGGCAATTCTGCGCAAGAATTTTTATGACTTTGCTTAATTGCTTTTTCTAAGAACAATGATGATTATAATGCATTATCTGCGGCTAACAGAACAAACCTACCAGCTGTACGACTAAATATCATCTCGGTTTCAGTGGTCTCGGTATCCAATCGGTACATTCCACTCGCTGAATAAGGCAATAAGAACACACTCACTCTTTACCTGTTCTAGGAAAATCTGGCATCGGATGCTTGTTATTGTAAGGCTGATATCCCTTTTTTAGGTCGCCAACCACCATTGCTTTTAAAGACCTAACGTAAGTATAAGAGATATTAGTCAAAATGATTTTTGTTCATTTTTCTTTTGGGAATTACTATTTAATTCAGCTCACTATTTATAAGTAAGCAGAAAGGGGCATAAGTAATAAGTGAGCCATTCCCAATTTATGTAGACCGAAGAAATTATTATGGAAAAATAAGAATAATGCATTCTAACACGGAATTATATAACTTTTCTTTCAAGGTTTTCCTTGAAGGAAAACCTTTTATAAAAAAGAAAACTTTTTTATAAAAATCGGTCTATTAAGACCGATATTAAGAATTACAATCTATTAAGAATTACAATTCTCTATTGGTCGTCAGCGAGATCCATTCATAATATTTTCAGTAATTAATGTAATCCTTTTGGGATTTCTGCTTTATTTTTATCTGGTAGGTAAGCCCGTTTTACTTTTTTAGAGTAAATAATTGTTATATCTTCACAATATAAATTAAAAAAATGGAAAGATATTTTTTCACATTACGTTTTTTAACACCGATATATACTTTTTCATTCCAATTTCAAAATTTCTCTTGTCTAATTGTCTATTATTTTGTAATTCATTAAAGGAAGGATAAATATGAATTCGGTGTTTATTAGATTCATATTTTGTTTGTACTTTTTAAGAGAATGATTATTTTCCAAAACTTTTTCCAAAAAATGTAATTTTGTATTAGTATTTGTATTCGTATTTATGTATCAGTGACTCAAAACTGTACAAGAATCTCCCGGGAGATGATTCTATTGCAAAAAATTAAAAAAAATTCATAATTATAAACTTAAGTCAGAAACCGATTCGTTAGCAAGTTTCGGCTTACAGAATATTTTATCCCTGCTTTCTGCTCCCTCTATGAAATTAAACAGTACTGAAATTATTGGGGGAATCAAGGGGTAATTTTGGTACTTCCCTTACTGTCTTTCATGTAATAAATTGAATAAAACGGTCCCAAACTTCCATTCCATTTAGGTTTTAAGAAATACGGAATAAAAAGCGAAAACGTTCCGTCAGAAAATACACTTTATTAGTTTTGTAATGAAACAACTTTGTTAATTTATCAACAAAAAGATAAAAATTTTCAATTAACTTTGTATAGAATTTAATTGCGCAACAATTGATGTAAAGAACGTTAATTAAAATTAAGACACAAATCTGAGAAGTTCAGCTTTAATAAAAAACAAATCACACAAAATGGATCACACAAAGAATAACTTACAAAAAAATGCTAAAAATTATAAAAATAAATTTGAAATACATCCTTCTAAAACATAAAAAATTTTTCTTTGCATCTTTTTTCAACCGGAATAGTATTGAATAATATTAGTAATAAATCAAAACAATTGTTTGTTTTCTCCAACATTTTCTAGCTACTGCCGGGTCGTGGTGGTGTTGTGTGTGTGTGTGTGCGCGTGTGTGCGCGTGCGTGTTTGGTATATATGTGTGTGTAGGCAAATGCAATCACAGCTACAGGCTTGCCAGGCCTGACATAGCTGCAGACTTAGTGCAATGTAAGTGAAAATGTACCGGTAAACATGAAGTCTTGAACACACTCAGGTCGACCGTTCCTGAGAAATGTGGTTAATTGAAACCCAAACACCAAATGACATCAGTATTCACGGTCTATCATTTAAATCCATAAAAAAAGCAACTTCATTTACAAGAACTCTAACCTTAGAACTCTCGACTTCAAAAATCAGCTGATTTTGAGAAGACGAGATCAACCCGGCCGGTTAATAAATAAAAATAATTAGTGAAATAACTGATAGAAATATAAATCGTTTAATAGATTAGGAGATGAAATATGGCAGAAAATTATGTAATTTTCAAAGAAAAACATTGTCATGAGTTGGTTATTTCACAACAGATTTTCAAAACGTGTTATTTTGTTCACATTACTATTAATTATTTTGAAAATGTTTCTTAAACAAATAAATATAAAAAATTTTATTTCTGTACAAAAAGAACAACTATTAATAAATATTTTAAGTGAAAACCCGACATAAACAGCTTAAGATAAAAATCGTACAAGCTGCTATGTGCGGTTACATAATTTATTCTCTCAGTTTTATTTGAACAGATTTTCTCCAGATATATAATGCGATAGGTGAATGGATACAAATCTATATTACGATGAGATAAAAATTGAAATAATTTTCATTTACTTTAGTTTTAATGAATTGCAAAGAAAATATTAAAAAAATATATCTTTCAGATTTCCGGGAAAAAAAAAATTAATTAGGTAGATTATATTAAAGAATGGCTAAATTATTCGCATGCAAAAACAAATGTTCTAGTTTTTTAAGTATATTACTCTCAAGTCGTTATAAACAAAATAACTAGTTAATAATACACCAGATTACACCAGTTAAGAATTTATATATAAAATCTTCGCAATTATCTACAATAGTATTAAATTTCACTCAGATATTCGTTATTTGTAAAAAGAAATCAAACAATCAGAAAATAATTAATACTCAGAATAATGATTAATTACAAGAAAAAAACATTTAAAAAATGTTATTTCAAGTCGAGTTCGTTTGGACAAAATCCGTTCCGCCTATTTACATTGAAAATTATAAGATTTAAGCTTTTCATCCACAAATTCAAGAATTCAAACAGTTTAAATATTAAATTTATTCTCTAACAAGTATGAAGTTTACGGGGTGAATTGCTCATCTTCAGTGTATTTTTGAATGTAATTATTGAAGGAAATAAATCACTGGATTCGTCATATCTTCAATACGATAGTTTACACGCAAAATTCAATATAATGCATTAATTTATTTTAATTATTAAGGTATTTCAATTAGTGACGTATTTTAAATATTTATTAATTTACTATCTGTAATCGAACGGTTTAAAATTTTATATTAAATTTAAATGTAATTAAACGTATAAATAAAAGCAAGTACTAATATATCATAATGAAAATTTGGATCACGTAATTTCGGTTTCAAATATTATTATTAATTAATTATTTTTGACATACTTTACTTTTAACCGATATAAATAAAAGGAGAGGGTGATTCTCAATTTCGCACATGAGTATTTTTATATATTTATTATTTTTTTTAACTGTATTTAAACTTTACTCATGATTTTCCAGGATAGACAATATGTAGGGTATATTGCTCACTGTATAAGGGAATGTGTGCTACACATCAAAATGTGAAAGTCTGTGTTTTTTACAGACTTCGAAATTTCATGATCCTCTTAAAGTAAACAATTAATTTGAAAACTCTGTGGGGATGGTCTTTAGTACATCCCGAATAGTGATCTCATATGGAAAACTAGATTGTTTCGAGGTAGAAAAATTTGCTCAATTTTTTTTTTTTTTTTTTTAGAGTAATGAAATTTTTTTGTGAGAAATTATTTAGGATGTATTGCAAACCACTTTTATGAAAAAAGCTTTAAATCCGCTGTTTTTATTAAAGTTGACGCAGCCCAAACTTTTAAGACAAAATTTTTGTTTTTCAAAATAAAATTCATTAAAATAATCTGGCAAAATCCTATTTTCTCAATTTGAAATGTTATAATTATCCACTTCTACACTGGGGCTTGGGATGTGGTGGTTTTATTGAAAGCATATCGGATCGGGATTATTTGCTATATTTCACTTTTGTCGTGTCTATGATGAATATCTCACACACACACACACACAACACATGCACACACGCACGCATACACACACATACATATATATATATATGTATGTGTGTTAAAATATTATAAATATTCACAAATACATAGAAAAGATTAAATATAAAGAAAGTATTAATATATCTGAAAAAAAAATTATACACTCGTATATAAATATATTCAGGAAAAGTCTGAAATAGACCATTTTAACTCGGCTTCAAGTTTGATGTAAAAAGATATTTGAAAAGGCGTTAGAAGGTTCTTCGTTTTTGCTATATTCAGGTTGTGCTGAAAATGCATAAAAATAAAGTGTTTTGCCCAAAATTAACAGAATGTAAATTCTTTTGACTTTTAAATTATAAGCATACTATTATTTTTATAATTTTAGGCAGTCCTCATTTTAGTACTTTTTATTATAACAGTTTGAAATTTTAGAAATATTTGAAGTGTCAAAAACATTAATAACGCTAATATTGCAAAGATAAAAAAATTAATATAATAAAGATTACTGTTATTATTTGGAGGGAACTAAAAATTATAAATTTAAGTTAAATTTGAATTGCATTTTGGTTTTTCATTGATCAAAATCGGATAAAATGTATTCAAATATTAGTGGTTTAATAGAATTATTTAGCCTATATATAAACATTTCTGAATCAGCTATTTTAAGTAAAATGACTGTTTAAATTTTTCTATTTAATTTTTAGTTTTGTTTTTTTTTAAGGGTGTTTTTCAATCTTTCTCGCCCACCGCCCACATTAAGAATCAAAATTTTTCTAGCTTCCCAAAATTTTTAAACTTACCATCTATAAAAAATAATAAATGCGATTGATTTTTTAAAGAATCGCTCTTAAAAACAGCAACTGCAATTGTTTTTAAACGTGGTATATCCTATTTCTGAATTGAAACTAACATTTTAAATGAGAAAAACTCTCACTGATTTTTATTTAATTTGATGATTTTTGAAATCTAAAGTATACAGTCAAAAGGAAGAGTATTCAAGCTTTATTATTATTTTTTATTCATCTCTCTAAGCCTCTTAGTTGCAAAATTAAAGTAGTTTGAATAAAATAATTTTTTAACATAAAACATAAGTCCCTTTAAATTTTTTTACTCGTGTAACAGGTATTTAGTTTTAGTTTGAAATATCAGGAAAACATAATTTTTGGCTGTTTTTTTTTAATCAACCATCCCCTTTCTAGACCGCTTGAACTCTCGCCCTGAAGGCCTCCAGCACCTACAAGGGGACGTTATCGCCCATTTTGAGAACTAAAGTTCTTGAACAGTTCTTTCCTGATCATCAGTTCGGTTTCCGATGTGGGCATTCCACTATCGAGCAAATACATAAGCTTGTAAATATGTTTATCAGAAGCCTTAAAGAGAAAAAATACTGTTCGGCAGTCTTCTTAGACAACCAGTAAGTCATTGACAAGGTCAATGACATACTGTCATAGACAAGATGAGCCTTTTTCAACCTTATTATTTTTCTTTCGCGGCTCCTTAGGACGTTTTTCGCAAGTAAAATATAACCACGAGTTGTCTACTTGCTTCGAAATCAAGTAGGAGGTTCCTCAGAGCTCTATATTGGAACGTATTACATTCCAACTTTACTGCAGACCTTCCGACAACAGACGAGGTTGTTACTATTGACTCCTTTGTGGATTACTTAGCTGTTCTCGCTGTTGATGCCAGTCCAAATGTAGCTTTGAATAGCCCACAATTTGAGTTGGATATAATCAGCAGACGGTTGACTATGCGAAGAATACGCGTTAACCAAGCAAAATCGAACCATGTGACGTTCAGGAGAAGAAGAAATGACTCCTCATGGGTTCACCTTGATGGCGCTGTAATTCAGCAAACCGAGTTTGAAGTTTACACCTTAATTTACACCTAAGTTTACACCTCGACCGTCGACTAACATGGAAAATTCATATAAGAGAGAAGAGAAGGCAGCTTGGGATAAAGTTCAAGGAAATATTCTGGTTGTTGGGCAGACGTTCTCAATTATCTTTATCAAATAAGCTGCTAGTATATCAACAATTCTAAAACCTATCAAGATCAATGGGATCCACTATTGAGGTAATGCGAGCAAGCATAATGTCGAAATCTTACAGTGGTTTCAAAATGAACTAGAGAGGTGTGAAATAGAGGCACGGTTTTTTTGGTTTGAAAAAAAAACACAGTCCAATAAACGGATATCTAGGTTTACGATATGTCCGGGAGGAAATTTGTTTCAGTTCAAAGTATGAACTGCAACTTCATAAGCACGCAAATCACATCACTAGAACCTTCTACACAACGGGGAGAATATTAAAAAATTAAAACTGCTACATTTTCTGAACCTTAGTGGGCCTTAGTACTCAGATCCGAGTGCTTTGCATTATCACTTCGATTTTTATTTTCAAATGTATTCCATATTTTTCTTTTTCTTCTCATTGTCTCGTAGTTTTTCTTACTATTTATGACTTATTTTATTTTTCTTTCTTTCGTTCTACTGATAGTTGTTAAATAAATGTTCATAATTACTTAGCGTGTGAACTGCCTGTCACGAAAGTTTTTTTTTAATACTAGTTTAATTTTTTAAGAGTTTCGCTGGGTACTTCTTATCGTGTGATTGCAAGTGTGATCCAATTTACTCACAGTTAATACAAATGTAACAGATTGTAAATAAACTCTGAAACTATAAAAATATTATATATATATAAACAATTATACCCAAATTGAAAATTACATTTATTCTAGTTTTATGATATGCCATCCGAATCATTTAATAATAACTTTTTTAAATAATAATTTTACTGTACTGGTAGAATAATATCTATTTATTAATAGACTATTTATTGAGGTCATTATTTTTAGTTCATTTTTAAAAGCATTCATTCTAAATTTGACTGATTTAAAATAACATTTTGTATATTAAGTAAAATAATAACCATTAATTAATGGGTTTTTTCAGTCACGTCATAACAAAATCCTCTAACACGTCAAATTAATAATCATTAATATTATTCTAATTATATATATCAAATTTTATATAAATTTGATTTATTACCTTTTCACCACATAACGGTATTAATCTTTACTGGCTATTAAATAAAATATAGAAGAAATAAAACCAGCAAAAAAACAACCCTAAAAATAAAATTAAAATACTTTGAATTTTCTGAAAATTTTAGAAATTAGTATCAAATTAAAAACTACTAATCCTTTACTTGAGGCGCCGATTTCAAAAGTAATACTTTTAAGAATTGAAATTTGTTTACTTTTTTACTCGTAATTATATTGTTGAGTAATCACGATTCAGATAAGAACATTGGAAGACTAATAAAGGTAAAAATTTATTTTAAATACATTTTATTGTTCTAAAAACACATAAAATAAAATAAATTATAATAACAATAAATATATATAACATAAAAAATACTAGTTCAAATATAAAGACAAAATTTATTTAAAGACAGTTAAATTATAAATACCAAATTACAGTCCAATTTACTAAAACATTGTAATGACTGATAGAGTCTAATATTGCTTTAACAAGATAACTAAAAAGTATGACGTTAAATTCAATTTTTGCAAGCGTTATTTACTGTTTATAAAAAAACTACCCTACACTTTATGAATTAAAAAAATATTATCTCTTTCACTTCTGTTTACCAATAACTCACTGAACAACTTCCTGCATTCATTCATTGTCCACACAGGAATACTCGTGAACTCTTCACTCCTTACCGATGCTTATTGTTATCGCGATTATGCCTTACGCGGCCTCCCAAAACTACTGACTCTATCCGGTGGTCCCAGCAGTATTTAAACCAACCAGCCTGCAGAAACAGACTCGATTCGTCTCATTATTTGTTGGAATATAATAATTTTCAATATCCACGCCCTTACGTTTTTGTATAAGTTTTTGTTCTGATTCAGTAATTCTATTGGTCGAACAAAAGCTTTTGGAGGTGTCTATTGCCTGTATTACAAAGAACAAATTATTAAACGGTCTCATTGTTCTAAAAAAAGAATCCTTTTTAATTTCTTCTACATTCTTCATTCATAATTTTCTCTTTCTTTCTTCTTAATTGGAAGAAACCTAGGTCCATTACAAAATTTAAAGAAAGTTTTATTTAATACAGAATGAACATTTTGTTATTGAATTCACTATGTATATGGATCACCTTTTGTCTCATATTTTGATTTCAGATTCAGTATCGTTAAATGATTAAAAAATTACGAATGGCCACAATCGACTGTCGGGTTCACCTCAAAATGGCCGCCAAAATTACAAAAGATCATGAAGAAATAATGGTGTACTGTATGAAGCTGGTCAGACGCATTGATTGTAATTTTTACTAAAATGTATGATGTATATACATATATTTTATAGATCAAGTCTTAAGACTACAAAGTGACGGAAAACTAAATTTTTCATAACTGGAAAAAAAATGGTATAAAACCACCAAAACCAGAGATAAATAAATCTATAATTAGCGTACGTACCACAAGTAGACATTAGTGATAATTCCTTAAAAAGACTTTCTGTTCTTGCGCCAAGTCTTGCTAATATGACTGATAAAATCATAGACACTAGGAACAAATCTAATTAACAAAAGGAACCAGTACAAACCGTGAAGGAGCAATCGCCTACGATGTTGTGCGTCAGAATAAGGAGACATCGAAAAATAATGAATGATCGACTCCTTCGATCATTCATAAGGTGAAGGAAGGTGTGGCAAGGGTGCACAAAAACTCTGATATTTGTGCGGTACAAGTGTAAGTAGCAATAGAAAAAGCTCACGAAAGCTCAAAAGAGACTGTAAGACATGCAGCTACGGAACTCCAAAAGCCCAGAGGACACCTATGGATAGGGGCGATTACTTCTGTCGCCATAATTTTGTCACTGGAGAGCGGATCAAGTTTGGACTCTTTAACAACTATGCTCTAACTGTTAATGTTTTTATTTTATAATATTTTTTTTTTATTTTAAATTTAATTTATGATGATATTTATTTAAATATACGGATTTTTTCCATTCTCTGCTCGAAAAAAAAAAGATGTTCAATAGAAACGAAAAAGCGAAAAATGTGCAGTGACGAAAACAGAAAAAGAGTACAGAAAAATATAACTGTTGGGGTATGATAAGGAATAGGCAAATTGCTACGTATTGTATTTTTATTAATTGATTAACCTAATTTTATCCTACTAATTTTCTTCAATTTTCGCGTGAAAATACTTAAATATCAGAAAACACAGAGAGTGAAGTATCATTACGGTACAAAAATTTGTTATATTACTAATAAAAAGAAGGAAAACGCTAAAAAAAACCGTATATATAAATTTTATTTAAACATCTATAACTAAATACGAGTTTTGATTGTAAAATAGCATCAGTAAATTCAAAAAATTATTATTTTACAAAAATAAATAACTTTTAATTCTATAAACAAAACAATATCTAATAATAATGGGTATACTCTTGAAGAGTGGTCTTATATCAAAAAATAGATTGTTAAGAGCATTTGCTAAATTTTATTGTTTTAGTATTTCACTTTCAAGTAGTTAATTATTTAAGAGGTAACGTAGACCGCTTTTGGAGTTAGTGGTGTAAAATATTTAATAGCTTACATTTCGATTAGGGTATTTGCAACCTGAAGGTTTTTATACAATTTTTCTCTCCAACAACTTTTTTTAAGCAGTTTTTTAAGTGCCGTGGCAGCAATAGAAACTACCCCCAAGCTTGGGCCCTATAAAAAGGAACTCCCAGTCGAGGTCTCCCCTGGATCACTGGGATAAACCGACCCTCCGCTTGTTGAATTCCGGAATTTCTCTCCCCAGAAGACCTGCCCATCCCGTCCCTACACCTGACTTATGGAGAGTAGCTCCAACAATCTTTAAGATGAGGTGAAACAACCCTTCCCGTTTCATTTAAAATTCTTCAGTTCCTCTCCTCGGATAGTCGAAGCATGTTGGTCTCATATGTTAAATTTCATTCTTCTGTATTTAACAGTTGAAAAGTTTTTAAAATATTGTCGTACTTTATTAACACTGAGCGTATTTTTTATTACTCTAGAAATGCAGTTAAAATTTTAAGCAAAAAAAGGTAAAACAGCGGTAAAGTATCAAAATAAATAACAAATTAAAAGACCAAAAAACGATACAACTACTAAATCTTTGTAACTTAAAAAAAAAGAAAGAATAATAAATTAAACAACTAAATGATATATGTACACATTTCTATCAAAAGTTGTTCAAAGTATAGATTAATTCATACCGACAAGTTTATTATTAACTATTTTAAACTTTTAACAAAATAGCATTTATAAAATACTTCCTTACGATAAACTTTTCTTTGATCGGTTTCTAAGCAATCAAAAACTTTTTTTTTTAGAAAACCATTCTTTTTCTTTAAAATATTATGTTACTTTTATAAAACAGAATAAAATTATTTAAAAATAAGTCACAATATTGTGCTACAGTAGAACAAATTACACTTTATATAACATACTGTTTTGTTAAAAAAAATAAAGCAATAGCAAATAAATAATGGCTATTTTATGACAGAATACAAAAATACAAACATACACTCTTCTTTTACAGAATTAATAATTTATGAAATAACTTTTATCGATACAATACCTTTTCTTTTGTTCACAAACGATTAAATAACTTCATAAACTGTACCAATTTATTTTGAAATGCATGTACAATTTTATACGAGATCCAGAGTACATCTGTATAAATGTGTTTGTTTTCAGTGAGGAAGAGAAAGTACGAGTACAATGCTTTCCCTTTAATATCTTTTGTCATAAATACGTTCATTCTCCAACGAAAGAACTTATACATTTTATAAATGTTTTGTCATTACAAAAGACTGCATTTATTTTCTACGTAACAAAAACTTCATGTATATTCAAATACAGACACGACATACACGTACATTTCATATTGAAATTTATTAGTATTTAAATCTATTTACTAGCAGGTAATTATTAAACTTTATGAAATCGGTTTTCAGTAGTAATTTTATTCAATGGTATTACAATTCAAATTTTTTATTTTATTGTTTTGATGCTCTTTGTGTAGCCACTTCAAATAGTTTTGACAGTTTTCTTCTATATGTTATTCCAAACATATAGAAGAAAAAAGCAATAACAGTAAGTTAATATGGAAAAAAAATTATAACAGTCTAATATGTTATTCCTGACATAGAGAAGAGATTTCCTTATATTTTCTTTACTTCTTAATTTGATATATGTATCAGCTTGGAAATTCTTGAAAACGTTTTAATAACTCTTACTAACAACTAAATGAGGAATCCCGGAAAAGATACAACAAGAAGCAGATAGGGTGGGGATGTTGAATCGTTTTCATACTTAGCAATAACGGGGACGTAATTGACGGGTTAGAAAAGGGAGTCGAATTGACTGAGCCCGTCCTAAAATTGGTTACTTGTTTCTACCTACCATCCTTAACGTAATTCGACCATAGAACAGAGACGTAATCATAATTCACAATTGTTGACCCGACCATTTTGATAACATGGATGGCAGTTGATATTTGGCAATGTAGACAACTTCCGGCCTCCATGGCGGAGTGGTAGCGTCTCGGCCTTTCATTCCGAGGTCTCGGGTTCGAATCCCGGTCAGGCATGGCATTTTTCACACACGTTACAATTCATTCATCTCATCCTCTGAAGATATACTTAACTGTGGTTCCGGAGATTAAACAAAAAAAAAAATTGTAGACAACTAGGTATGATAAACATTATGCTTCAACGGCAGGTAGTTTAAAAAGGGCCTCTCTTTTTATTTTTCTGTTTAGCTTTCGGAACCAGCGTAAGATATTGTATTACTTCAGAGGATGAATATTACTTCAGTGGATGAACACCGATATCCACGAAATAGTATTCAAATACGTATAAAAGTAACTGCCTTTACTAGGATTTGAACCTTAGAATTCTCGACTTCAAAATGAGCTCATTTGCGAAGACGAGTTTACCACTAGACCAACCCGATGGGTTCAGGTAGTAGGCCTGCTGTTAGTGCTTACAGTTGTTTTACAGTGGTTTCATCAAAAACAAAGTTTGATTTTTCAATAAATTGACTCCTATTGTGAACCAAAACCGAACTCTTCGCTCAATGGGCAGGCGATAATAATTTTAAAGATTCTGATGGTTGGTTGGAAAAGTTTATGAAAGACAATTTTTTTCGCTAAAATTAGAGGGGAGCAAAAGATGTTGATCTGAATGCCATGAACGATTAGTTAAAAACTGCGTGGCCTAGAATATGTAATGGTTACAAGGAAGAAGAGTTATTCAATGCCAATGAAGAAACACTTTTTTAAAGCGCTCCCTAATAAGAAGAAAAGTGTATAGGCGAAAAACAATTTTTTTTCTGCCGATGAATCAGGTAGTTATTAAATATATCAAAGGCTACTCCTGAAATAAAACGTTGTGTAGGCTTAATGAAGAAATTTACTCTACAAAACGAAGAAAAATTCAATCTGTATCATTCCGTAAATATGCTGCAAAAAGCGTGGAAGTATGCAAGTGGGGCAACAACAAAAACTGCGAAAAGTTTTTGTTGCACATTGAAAAAATACTCTCAACTGTGATTTAGAAGACGATATTCCGCTAGCCGAGTGGTTAAATCAATTTAAACTGCCACAATCACTTGCAAAAAGATCTGGATATTTACGTAAATATCGATGATGACTTGAACACCTCGGCGCCTTTTTGAGACGATACGATAATAATCGCTCAAAATTATAACAAAAAAAGTGAAGAAGACGATGAAATAGAGCCAAAGATAATATCGGCTTCCAATAAAGAAAATCTTGATGCTGTTTATTTTGTTTCTACGTTTTTCATCTGTCACAACGTTGACGAAAATTTGCAGCGGCAGGTTCTGAACGTCGAAGAAAAAATAAAAGACGTTCTTAATATCGAAACGAAAACAATTAAAAATCACCAGTTTCTTTAAATATGATTAATTCCTTTCTCATCGTCCATGATTCAACTCTAAAGGGCTCACACTCCAAGTAAAAAATTTCATTAATCTCTTCCTTAACGCTAAGTTTACCTTTCTACACAGCAGTCTTTTCTTCTTATTAAATACCTGCTTACTTCTTGATATTCTTGTTTTAATTTTTACTGTGGAAGTAAGGTCATCAATTACAAAGCTCTTAAGTATTGAAATTTCTTCACCTGCTCAAAAACTTCATTTCCTATCTTAATTTCAACAATCCTCACCTCCTTTCCAACTTAATATCATACACTTGTCTTCTTTTTCTTTATCTCATAGACTGACTTTTGCAAGTTTCATTTAAGTAATCAACCGTTTCATTTAGTTTTCTTGGACTCTCCGCCATGTCATCAGCAGAACGTATATAATCTATTCTTCTTCGCCCGATCTTTATTTCTCTTTTTCCATTCAGACATCATTTAATTATTTCCTACAATATATACTAAACGGTATTGATGACATGCAGCATCCCTACCTCACTCCCGTTCCATTCCCTATTTTTCCTGTCATTTCGTCTTCTATCCTCACTTTTATTCTCTGTTCATAGCTCAGCCTCTTTCCAGTTAACTCACTTCTTTTCCAAAATTAGCAGTAATTTATTCCATCTAACTCTGTCAAACTCTTTTTCCAGGTCGACAAATCCAACGTACATTCTCCCCCTTCTTTCCACGAATCTTTCACCTTTTACTTTTACTCTGGCTTGAAAACCAATTCTCTATTTTTTTATTCTCCTCTTTCTATAAAGGAAATATTTTTATACAACAAAATTCTGGATATTTTAGAATCCATTATAGAACGATATGACTACATATAAGTACCTTCTCCTTCTCACATCAATTATAATCTTTTAGTAAAGAATATTAACATCTGAAACACGATGTTTTAACACAATCATTTAACAAACTTAATACTAAATTTAAACAATAGCTAAATTACAAACATTTGCCATAGTTTTCTTTAATTATGAGAACATAAAATATTTTTATTTTATAAAATTTCGTTTAAAAAAAAATTACTTCTATGACATTTGAAATGTATTATTCAGATGATATTTTTAAATAAACCGTACCACATCCTAATTTAGATAATGGAAGAGAGCCGTGACATTCAGTACAGCTGAGGCATTAATTTGTTTAAAATGACGTTATAAGAAAACTAATATCTCTCTTTTCGACCGAACAAATACGTATGTATAGATATACATACGTATATATAGATATATATATATATAAAAATGTTATGTTGGTTTGTGTACGCTTCAAAAACTCAAAAAGTTCTGCATCGATTTAGCTC
>JAAAKQ030517381.1:0-19240 GCA_010016005.3 Zanna intricata | reverse complement strand
GATGTTTAAATTAATTTTTAATGTAAGCAAATTATATTTCTGACTGAAAGCTCGTTTCGCCTGTGCTATTCAGCATTGTATATAGTTCTTGCTTCGTCCATCTGTAGTAATTCTGCTTCCCAAATAACAAAATTCTTCTATCTCAGTAATCTTTTCTCTTCCTATTTTTATATTCCTATTTTTATTTTCCATCTATATTATTTCTACTACATTTCATTACTTTTGTTTTTTGTTTATTTTGATGCAGTAGTTGATGCATAGGACTTCATCCATTCATTCAAAGTTTCTCCTAAATCTTTTTTACTCTCTGCTATAATTACTATATCGTCAGCAAATTGTAGCATTTTTATCTTGCACTGTTACTCCAGTTCTAAATTGTTCTTTAAGTTCATTAACTGCTAGTTCTATGTAAAGATTAGAAGGTAACGGGGAAAGGGAACATCCTTGTCAGACTCCCTTTTTTATTACTGCTTCTTTTATATGTTCTTCGATTATTACTGTTGTAGTTTGGTTCCTGTAACTGTTAGCAATTGTTTTTCTATCTCTGTACTTGAATTTTTTTAAATGCTGAACATTTTATTCCAGTCTATGTTATCAAATGCCTTTGAATTTTTTTAAATGCTGAACATTTTATTCCAGTCTATATTATCAAATGCCTTTTCTAAATCTATAAATGCCACGTTTGTCAGTTTGTTTTTTTTTTTATTTTCCTTCCACTATTAATCTGAGTGCTAAAATTGCTTTTGTTGTGCCTATACTTTTCCTGAAACCAAATTAGTCTTCTCCTAAAACTTCTTCCACTCTTCTCTCAATTCTTCTGTACCGAATTCTAGTTAAGATTTTTGATGCATTAGTAGTTAAGCTAATTGTTCTGTATTCTTCACATTTGTCTGCTCCTGCTTTGGAATCATGACAGTAACACTCTTTTTGAAATCTGACAGAACTTCCCCTTTTTCATAAATATTACACTATTTGTTTATACTCTATTGCTTCTATACTTAATACTATTATACTCTATCTATTGCTTCTTCACCTGCACTGCTCAGTAATTCTGCTGGTATCTCGTTTATCCCAGGAACCCTTCTGCCATTCAGCTGTCAGTATTGTATCTCCCTTTTCATCCTCTTCGACTTAATTTTCTTCCTTGAATAACAATTTTTAATTCATCTGCTCTGTATAACTGAAATATATTCCACGCAACTATCGACCTTTTCGTGTGTATTTTAAATCGTTATACCATCTTTATTTAACAAATTATTAGCATTTATTTTATGTACCACAAAATTGTCCTTTACTTTTCCTGTATGCACTGTCTATTTTACCAATTATCATTTCTTTTTTTGCTACTAAACACTTTTCTTTAATCCACTCTTCTTTCGCTAATCTGCACTTCCTGTTTATGGTATTTCTTAACTGTTGATAGTTCAGTTTATCTTCTTCATCACTAGCACTCTTATACTTTGTCTGTTCATCCATCAGCTGAAATATATCCTTTGATATCGAAGGTTTTCTACCAGTTCTCTTTGTTCTGCCTAAGTTCTGCTAATTTAAGCATTTCCTTTTTAACACTTTCCCATGCTTTGTCTATATTTTCTAACTTATCATCATTTTTACTCAGACCTCTCATGATGTCTTCCTCAAAATTCTTTTTTACCTCCTCTTTCTCAAGCTTCTCTGAATTCCACCAGTACATCTGATGCCTTTTTTTCAGTTTTTTTAAACCGTAATCGTCATTGCATTATCACTAAATTATGGTCGCTATCAATGTCTGCTCCAGGATATGCTTTGCAATCTAGTTGATTTCTAAATCTTTGTTTAACCATGATGTAATCTATTTGATATCTTGCAGTATCACCAGGTTTTTCCCATGTGTATATTCTTCTATTATTATTTTTAAAATGGGTGTTGGTGATTACTAAATTATACTTTGTGCAAAACTCAATAAGTCTGTCGCCTCTTAATTACTTTGTCAATTTCTTCATATACACACTCTACCTCATCAACATCATAGGCACTTGTAGGCATATAGGTGTTAACAATCATTGTCAATTTAGGTATTGATTTTATCCTTATTACTATGACTCTATTGCTAAGCTTTTTGAAATACTCTACTCTCATCACTATCTTCTTGTTCATTATGAAACCTACTCCTGCGTGCCCTTTATTTGATGCTGAGTTAATTATTCTAAAATCACCTGACCAAGAGTCGTTTTTCTCTTTACATCAAAGCTCTCTAGATACATTTAACCTATCCATTTCCCTCTTTAAATTTTCTAACCTACCAACCTGTTTTAGACTTATAACAGTCCACGCTCCAACTCGTAGAATGTTATTTTTTAATTTTCTGGTGACCCTTTCCTTAGTAGTCCCCACCCTTAGATCTGAAAGGGGGACTAGTTTACCTCCGGAAGTTTTTACCAAGGAAGGCGCCTCAATCTTTGTTTTTGAAAATGCAAAGCCATATTTTTTTTGGAATAAATACAGCTGTGGTTTTCCATTGCTTTCAGCTGCGCAGCACTCAAAAGATTGAGTGATGTTTCTATGGCCATTCGTCCTCGTGACCTACGCCCTTAACTATTGAAAGAACAGCTGCTTTCTAAGGAATGACTTAGTCTGACTCTCAACAAATAACTCTCCAACATGGTTGCACCTTCGGTCTAGCTACTCTGTGTCACTGAGCACATAAGCCCTCTCCCTAGGGTCATGAGACCTAGCCAGCAGCTAGGTCTCATGATTTGTAGAGGGAGATTTTGAATTATAAGTTCATAATGATAAATTAGTGCAGTATTACTATACTTCTCAAAATCTCAGATGTGTTTCACATGTATTTTAACAAGGAGATATTTTTAAATGATACGTGAAAAAGATGAAACTCTTTCCAAAACCCAAACCTTAGAACTGCTGGTATAACGCAGCTTGCCTACCACTACATCTGCCAGCCATTAGTAAAAAATACTTGTTTCAATCAGAATAAACAAGACAGAATAGACATCAGTAGAGTGTTCAGATTATGAGCAATGATATATTACAGTAATTTTACCACAATGGTAACTTTGTCCATATTAAAATGATATTGTCATTAGACACACAGTGATGTTGAATTTATTATTACATTTAATAAGTTTTCTATTTTGGAATCCTACTGTATTTCATCAAAAAGTAATGATAAGTTTTTAATTTACAATATTTTCTTTAATAATGTTTTGTTTATACATATAAATTATGTTTTAAATGTATTGGGTAGTGTGGTCCTTATGATCCAAAATCTTTTACCGAAATACAACTTAAGAGTAAAAATATACGACTTAATGAATAATTTCTCAGTTCATGTATATGTAATGGATATTCATGATTAGCTGCTTCTACATAGGATTTGTTTTGAAATAAGATAGTTTTACTCATATCTGGATCAGTTGTATATCCTTTGTACGTAAGATTCAGGCTGTATTGTCTTTTTTTTAGTTAAACATTTAAATATAACTTAAAAATAGTATTTTTGTGGATATTGATTACTACTAATTTTGTTATTCTTTTCAATTAGGTGACAGAAATTGAAAGCAAATGGTTGCTTGAAGTTGCACCACACTATTATAAACAAAGAGAATTAGATGATTCAACCAATAAGAAAATGCCAAAAATGATGGGAAAATCGAGAGCAGAACTTGGAGAGCATTAATAATTAAAAATTATTGTATATTATAATAATAATATTATATATATATATATATGTGTGTAACTTTTTAAATATAATCTTGTTTTATAAGATATGATTTGTTTACTATTCTCTTTCTATAATTATAAAATATACTTATATATATTTTATTATTGATTGAACTTGCCCATAAAACAAAACTTTTTTGAGAACAAGTTTTGTTCTCACACATAGGATTTTTTACTTTCAATGTACACTTGATGGATCATTCAGATCTGTGGTGATCTGAATGATCACCACTTAATTACTGTGATGATTCTCATATCATTTTTAGTTTCATGACCCCTAAAAGGTAAAAAATTATATAATGAATATTTTGCGACCCCATAACTCCAACCCAATGAAACCTAACTGAAACTATTTAGCTATGGTATGAACATTCATGTATTAAATGTACAAACATGAACAATTTACAAGTTCCAACTTGAATGTGTACATCATGCTCCTTGTAATTTGGATCACTTGCATAATATTCACTGTGGCTGTGTCGTGTTCGAACATGCATATGACATGTTTATACACATTGTGCTCTCAGCAATTTAAAAGGTGTAAGGGTTCCAGAATGTCAGTTTATTTTTGAATGCAAAGTTTGCTTCTGGCGCCTTTATTTAAGTTTTTAAAAGAATAATGTCATTGAAAATAATAATTGAGGTTTCGGTTTTTTAGTGTGCAGTCAAACGATGTAACTGTTTTTTTTTTCAGTTAGATTCTTATGCAGAATCGATAAATTTATGAAAATAGTGAGCCATCTACATCCAGTGAATCAATTAGCAAAAAATCAACATTGTATAATGTCAGTTATTTAAATTGTGGTTTTACCTCATTGGATGAAAATCCATAGTACATTGTTTGTTTTCAATTCCTCTCTGATGAAAGCAATAAGGAATCAAAATTAATTTGACACTTGGAAACAACATCCAGATCATGAAAGCAAATCCTTGGAATTGTTTGAAAGAAAATTACCTACTTTGAGAAAGCTTGTATTTGTAAATCAAGTCATACTGATAAAAGTACAAGTTGAAGGTGAAGTTCATATTCATGGAGGAGCGTAATACTGTTGTTTTGTTTGCTTGACACCAAATGGCTTTGATGGCACATGGGCCTTTAAAGCCTTGTGGTAGCACTGAAAAGAGCTGATTAATCTGGAAGCTGGTATCTGGTGATGTTGGTTCAGCTGTAGTAGGGGAGTTGCAGCTCATCTATTGGAATTGGACCAAGCTTCCCGTAAGTGGCAGGTTGAATCCTCTACATCCCCACCCTAGCAGTGATGGCCCACAGAGCCACCACAGCTAGAGCCCTGTAGTGTCAGGTCGGCTTCGGTTGTCTTGTGCTGGCACAGCCAAGGCGGTTCTCCAGAGCAATCTGTCACTGGGTCGGTTGTTGCTGTTGATCCCACCGTGACTGGTGCAGTGACATTTCCATCAGTAAAACCTTATAAACTAACATGAAAAAAAAAACAACCAAAACTACTCATAAGAAATAGACTAAGTAGAACAATTTATACATTTTGAGCTACATACCTGACAACAAAAGAAAATTAAATGAACAATATTGCAAAATAACAAAGAAAATTCAACACCAAACAAAATTGCCTTCACGGCAACTAACCCTAGCCACTCATGTTACATAAACATCCATTCCTATATGCCCTCCCCAACTTGCTGAATAACCAAATTATTTCATAAAACTCTACCACAACCCAGGATTCAGGTTTTCCAATTTACTATCAAATCCAAGTAAGATCCAATATCTTCAAGCTGCCTCACAACCTCTAATCATTTGTCCTCATAATGAAGTCAAGGTAAAGTGAAAAGCATCATCCATTATACCATAACTTGGGCACAGACCCGAATCAACCAGGACAAAACGAGAAAATTTATCCTTAACAGCATCACGATTCAAAAGAAACTTATAGCATATTTATTAGCAGACACCAAAGAGGCGCTCCATAAACTCTTCAGGGAAGAGATCATGTATATAACGCCCATTAATTGCCTCATTCCATTTCTCCTGCCACAACTGAAAACCACTATTTATTTACATTAGATTATTATAGATTATTAGCAGATAACATGTTCTTAATTCTTGACTGAACAAGAATTAAAAAGTAACAATTTTAAAAATGTTTAAATTTTAATCATATTACTTTTGTGTAAATGTTAATAAGAAAGAATTTGAAAAAAAAAAATATTTTTCACCTACTTCGAATTCTCTATACTGACATTATTGTCATCTGGCTTGTGGCATCCTTTAAAGTAATCCCCCATTTTATTGTACAACATGCACTAATCTGTCTTTCTACTTTCTGAAGTAGTTCTGGAATTGAGGTTTTGGAGTGGCCTTAAGTGCTCTTGTCGCGTTCTTCTGAATCATCCCTGTGTCGTTGAACCAGTGCCCTTTCATTGGAATTTTAAACTTTGGGAACAGCCAAAAGTCGTAGGGGGCTATGTTGGGAATATATGGAGGCTGGCAAAGTTGCGTAATTTGGTGTTTTGCCCAAAAACTGTTGCACAATGTCTGATGAATATGCTGGCACATTATCATGATGAACAAGCCAGTTGCCCAAAAATGCAGCTGCTTTCTCCTCATTACGCAATCCTCTCAGAAATTGAAGGTAAAATTCTTTGTTAATCATCTGACCTGTTGAAGCATATTCATGGTGCACAACACCTTCATAATCCGAAGACTTAGATTCCATTTGAGTCTTGGCTCAGATGGAAGCTTTCACTGTGAAAACTTGTTTTTTTTTGGGGGGAACATAACCGTAAACCCACGACTTGTCACCGGTAATTAAATTTTTAAGCACATTTTCATCATTAGTCACTGTTTCCAAGTTATCCTGAGAGACTTCGAAGGAAAGGTTTTTCTGCTCCACCAAGATCAATTTTAGAATGAATTTTGAACAAACTTGAGTCATTTCCAAATTATCAGTAAGAATTTCCCAAACACTTGTTTTCAGAATTCCAAGATCACTTTCTAGTTCAAGCGCAGTAAAACGATGATCTTTTTCAATCGCAAATTGCACACACTCGACATTTTCCGGTGTAATTGTGGTCAAAGATCAACCAGAACATGGGTTACACTCAAAAGATGTGAAGCCATTTTTAAACTGCTTGTGCCATTCTTTTATTTGTGTTTTGCCATATACTTGGTGGTGGGAAAGCCATAATTATATGTCAGGTCATGGGAACACTTAAATATTTAATTCCTCATTAAATTATTTTTATTTCATATTGTTTTACTCTTATTTTCAAGCTAAATCTACCATCTAGCAATAAATTCATATCATTCAGAATTTATTCCAGATTATTTTGGGTCATTGCCAAAAAAGCAATAGTATTACTGAACAATAACATTTTTATTTTTTAGTACAAATCATTGAACAATATTTGTATTACTAATAATAAAAAACTTTAAAATAAATAACAATCTCTTCACCTAATACATAAAGAAAAAAAAAAATTTAATTATTTTTATCATGATCACTGTTGGTTTGTAGACCAGGCTTTTCTGAGTAACTCAGGATTTCTTCAGGAATACGATAATTTTTCAGTTCTTCTAGTTCTGCATCTCTGTCAAATCCCAATATCCTGCAAAATTAAACAATTATTTTATTTTAGATAAAGTGAACATAAATGAATGTTTGTTTTCAAAAATCTAGATAAAATTTCATGGTCTCAATCAACAGAATCTTTATTATTAGTATATTTATATATATATATAATGTCTCAATCAATCGGTTAATCTGAATAATTCTTTAACTAATGTAACTTTAAGATAATTATATTACTAATACTTGTATTATTATATTATTATTACTAGATATTATTATATTACTATTACTAGTGTATGCAGTATTTATGGTGTCATATTTTTTTTACAACAATATTAGGAATCATTGACAAAAATCATGTTCGCTAATATTGTTTATGGTTTATTAGGAATGAAATTTATTACAAAATCTAAATGTTATTTTGCAATTTAATTTACCAAAATTGTAAACGTCTCTTGAGAATTATTTAACAATAATATTATTCTATAATCATTTTTATGGAAGAAAGTATTTTAACTTTTCAAAGACAGTTAAATTTTCAAATTGTGGGTATTTTATTGTTTATACAGGATATTTATATACTCTCTCTTTATCTGTTTAGCTTCCAGAACTACCGTATGGTATTACTTCAGAGGTAGAATGAGGATGATGTGAATGACGTGTAGCCTTGTACAATCTCAGGTCGACCACTCCTGAGAAGTGTGGTTAATTGAAACTCAACCACCAAAGAACACAGATATCCACGATCTAGTATTTAAATCCATATAAAATTTATATATTCAAACAACATAATTCTGTTTTAAGAAAAGCTAAGGGAGGAGGAGTATACATTAAAAGTACTAAAAAAATTTTCATAAAATTTTTTTTTCTAATTAATTTTTAAATAAATGGAAAATTTTAAAACTACATGACATTCAATAGGAAAATTCCCTCCATTTTTATAAAAAAAAAAGATGCACATTTACAAATTTCAATAACTTTTGATACGTAAAAGCTAGAGAGGCATTTTTTTTTTTATTTTGTAGGAAAATTCTTGTTCTGTTGGTTTACTTTTTCTAAAGGGAAGGTTTTTCTACAAGATAATATTTTTTATCATAAAAAAAATTCAACCACAAGGAAAATTTTAATTAGAACTTTAACACCAAATGTGAAAAACTAAAAAAATATAAATGATACATGAACAAAGATTCATATCACAAAATAGAAATATTTCAAAGCTAGAAAATAATATTTAACCATATTAATAAAGAAAAACTTACGCTTTAACATCAAAGATACATACAAATAATCCAATAATTACAGAATATCTAACAAAATTGCTAATAAAAGGCAATGGTATAGGCTTCCCATGGCTAATATTCCTATAACCTCGTACAGATTGTTGTTTTAATTTAAAATTATTGGTTGATAACACCATCATCTGGAAAAAAGAATATCAGATAAAATGCCGATTATAGGATTATAAAAAAAAAAAGTTGATAAAGTGGGTTAAACTAAGTTGAAGTGTGTTAGCCCACTGGGCTGGTCTAGTGGTTAAAGCAGCATCGCAAATCAGCCGATTTCAAAGTCGACAGTTTTAATGTTCAAGTTCTAGTAAAGGTAGTTTTTTTTATACGGATTTGAATGCTAGATCGTGGATACCGGGTTCTTCGGTGGTTGGGTTTCAATTAACCACAATTCTCAGGAGTAGTTGACCTGAGATTGTACAAGACTACATTTCATTCACATTCATACATATCACCCTCTGAAGTAATACCTTACGGTAGTTCCGGAGGCTAAAACAGATAAAGAGAGAGGTTGAAGTGTGTTATATGCATTCATAATTTTTGATTAAACAATGTATTGTTTATATCTAAGCTGTTTAAAAAGTTGGCTTATAAGATTTTAATAGCCTCATGCACAAATAATTTGAGAGGATTTTTATTTATATATAAAAATTGTCAATTGATTAGTCATTTCTGGAGTCAAGTTCCTGGTGTGCGCCGTCTATCAGGAGGAATGGTGAAGCAATGTTATATAATACTGGAAGTATATAACATATACCCAATTTGCCTCATTTAATGAGATAAGACTGGTATGCCTAATACTGAACCAAAGAGAAATACAAAATAATTCAATAAATTAGTTAATGTGCTTTAATGAGTGCTTGTACATTGGTTCTCTAAGCAGAATTAGTCAGTTTTTTAATATTCCTGCTTCTAATTTTGGCATTTAGTTTTTTTGAAAATGGGAGTATTGTCTTTATCAGCGATTCTCAAACTTTTTAGCTCCACTACCCCCAAAAAGTGTAAAAAAATATATAATGAATATTTCACACTTCCCCAATTACAACCCAATGAAACCTAGTTAAAAATATTTAGCTGCATTGATAGTGATATGTGTGAACCTGCATGTATAAAGTATAAAACGAGCAATCTACAGGTTCCAACTTGATGTACGTGCTTCTTTAATTTGGTTTGCTTGCATAAAGTTCACTGCGAGATATCATGTTTAACATGATATGTTTGAACTCGCCTTGCTCTAAGCAGTATAAAAGAGGCGTAAGGGATCGCAGAAAGTCGGTTTAGTTTCGAATGCGAAGTGTGCAACTGGTGCTTTGATTTACATCTTTAAAAGGCATTTTTTCATTAAAAATAATAATTCATGTTTAGGTTTTTTAATTTGCATTCAGATGGTGTAACTGCTTTTTTTTTCACTTAGATTCTTATACAAAATTGATAAATTTGTAAAAAAACAAAATGAGCAACCTACATCAGGTGAAACTATTTGTAAAAATAAAGATTGTACAATGAGAGTTATTTAAATTATGATTTTACTTCATTGGATGGGAAGCCACATTGTGTTGTTTGGTTCAACTTCACTCCGACGAAAGCTTCAAAACATCAATACAAATCTCACACTTGGAAACTAAATATCTGGATTTTAAAAGCAAACCTTTGTAACTTTTTGAAAGAAAATTAGATATTTTGAGAAATCTACAAGCTTCTGTTTGTAAATCAATCCATACTGATAATGTACACGTGAAACATTCATCTCTTAGCACTAAGAGTAGCTAAGATATTCAAACTCCATACAATCGCAGAAAAACTCGTATTGCCTATTGCAAGTAATACGTCAATGTTTTAATAAGTATGGAAGAAGCAGAAAAAGTTCCTCTTTCTAAGAAAGAGGGTCAAGGCGAATTGATACATGGCCTTTTGTCTTTCCTGGGTGCACAACGAAGTGTCACCATCAGCGCCTCAACACAATATTTATTAATAAATAATTAAATTAAAAACTAAAATCCTGTAGTATAAAAGCACAGTGTAAATGTAAAACGCCTATGGCATATGCTAAAATCAAAATAAAACCATAATGAAATATTTATGATTTATTTATGTTTAACAGGTTACAGAGTAACAGCACAGTGACATGATGTCAAGAGATGCCAAGGCTTCTGTGCGTAATCTGGCATGACTTGTAAATGTGTAGTCTTGAATAGACTCAGGCCAACCACTCCTGAGGCATGTAGTTAATTGAAACCCAACCACCAAACAGCACAACCTAGCAATCAAATTCATATATAACAACTGTCTTTACAAACATTCAAACCTTAAAATTCTTGACTTTGAAAACTGATTTTGCTGATTTTTTTTAAATTAAAATTTGCTAGATGCCAAATGATATAAGTAGCTGAAACCTCTGGAACCACCGTTAAGGTATATCTTCGGAGGATGAGATGAATGAATTGTAGCGTAAGTGAAAAATGCCATGCCTGACCAGGATTCGAACCCGGGACCTGCAGATGAAAGGCTAAGACGCTACCACTCAGCCACGGAGGCCAGCAAAAACATACTATAATAAAACTCAACTGTTAATATTTGAATATAAATTGATGACTTTAAGAAATCTTAAAACATTTGATAACATTGTCTCATTGTTTCCTTAGATATTTCGGAAGTCAGTCCCTAGTTTAAACTTCTGATGCAATGCCACATAACAGACACAATCCAAAAGATGTTGTGCATATACAGCTAGTTTGGCAATTGCAGTGAACACAAACTTGTACATCAGTCTGAGTCATGAGAAACCCACGAGCGAGCCAAGTGTGCTCTATTCGCAAATAATAATCTTCTCTTGAGAGTTATTTCTGCATTAGGAGCCCCATGGTAATGCAGTAATCTTAAAAGGAGAAAGTTTACTGCTGATAGTAGAAAATTAATAATAATATTTTTCAAGGATGCCATACTCAAAGTTTTTACAGAATAATGAGTATATATTGCTGTTGGCTTACTTAGTTCACGTATTGTACGTTTAAACGTCTTGAATGAAAATTTACAAGGACATGATAAAAAATTTTATTAATGGCAGATAAAATAAATGCTTTCACTAAGAAGCTTGATATCTGGATTAAATTTTTGATATAATTTTAATATAAATTTTAGATTAATTTTTGTGTATCTGGATTATCACAAATTTTGATAAGTTTCCACCCACTTCCAGTTATATTGAGAAAAATTTGGATGATGAAGATACTATTCTATTATTCACCATAGTTTGGATAACGTCAAGATGGATTTGCACGAGTTAAAAATTCAGATGGAATTATATTTCACAGAAGATAAAAATGATTTCTCGAGAGATGGGTATTGAAAAGATTTAGTGAAAACACTGTTACAGCTGCTAAGTAACTAGTCGAGATTCTCAAGCAGCTGATCAAAATGTATGGCAATAAAACATTAAAACTACAATTCAGATTTGTTATTTACACATGTTTTGGCTTGCTCATTGAAGTGAATATGGAAATTTAGTCACAGAAGCATTGAAAATATTAATTCCTTTCATCACATACTTCTATGAAAAGGGTTTTTTATATACGGCTGTGCTAAAATCTGGATATAGGAATCATCTTTTAAACTCAATTTGCTTTTGTGTTTCTAACATTATATCATTATTAGATCCATGTATACAGAAACTTTAAAAATAAAAATGCAAGCATTTCATTAATTAATTTTTTTTTACATTGTATACTTATAAATGTAATTAAAATTTTTATAACAAATTCTTTTTTTTCATACAATGATTTTATTATTGTTTTAAGATTAAAGTTGTAGGCTAATTTTGCAATCCCAGATTGAAAAATGCTGGTCTAAATGATTGCACAATCATCTAGACCGGCTAGCATACCCCTCATTGCATCACATGATTCAATGAGAAGTATGCTAGCAGCACTATAAGGGTTTAGACTCACTTTTCATTTATTGCAGTATGTTACTGCAAACAAGGCAATACACAAAACTTGATGCAGATAACCAAAATGCAAATCGCTGCACTGGTGCCACTCATCCCAGTGGATGAATGGCACCAGTGTATAATGAGGAGTTACATATAAAAATTTATAAATTCATCTAACCAATAAAAACTCCAGCCGGCCTCCATGGCAGCGTCTCGGCCTTTCATCCAAAGGTCCCAGGTTCAAATCCCAGTCAGGCATGACATTTTTCAAACACACTACAATTTATTCATCTCATCCTCTGAAGATATACCTTAATGGAGGTTAAAAAAAAAAATAAATAAAACTTAAAACAGGATTACCTTAATTCATTGGTACCTCAATCAACAGTTCTTTCACAAAAATATTAATTTTTAAAATTACACAAATCAAAATTAAATAATTACTTCAGTGAAAAATAGACAAGTTTAAAATTATATTTGCTTTTTGACTCTAATAATTTTAAAAGTATAATAATTTTTTTTAAAAGAACTTATCAAGATTTTACCACTTAATTATACAATCTTTAATATAAAATTAAAATTTTTTATAAATGTAGAAATATCTTCCTTAAATTTTCACTGCTTTGGTGTATTTGTTCATTTCTTCAGTATTTTATAATATATATACCATAATTTTATGTATATATATTTTGGGAAAATTTTCAAGGGCAAACACGAGTTGAATAATATTAATAATTACTATAAAAAAATATGAGAGGAAGCTGTTAATTATGAGAGAATTATAAGTGTGTATATAATGTAAGGAAATTAATAAGTATGAAAGAAATATATAAAGTTACAACATAGTTTGTTACATAGATTCAATCACCTTGTATTTTGAAAATAAAATTTACAATTACAACTTTATTGCTATTTGGCATGCAACTGATTTGATAGTTCTACTTATACATTAAATAAGACAACATTGATACCATGCAGGAATCATCATTCATAATTCATTTCTTTCCACGCAGGAAAAATTTAATTCATAGTGAAATTGGTACTATGAATTAATTAATTCTTTCATTTTTGAAAGCTTTTTTTGACTTTAAATAAGGTTAATAATGTTAAATAACAAATTCATAATTTATCAAAATAAACACATCTATAAATCCAAAAATAAATTTAATATTTAATTAAAAATAAATACACTTTTGAGCATTACATCAATTAATTTCATCTTATGTGGTAGCAAATGTGATCTCTAAACTAATATAATCCTTGCACACATTAACAAATGTTTTCTTCAAGTTAGGTTCCTTCTTGAAAACCTGCAAAAAATAAAAGCAATATAAATATTATTTATTCTACTAATAAGTTATAAATTTTAACTGCATTCATTTTAAAAGCAATCCTGATGTAAACAAACTGCTGTGATTTAATAGAATTTAATATTTTGTATACAATACAAAAAATAAAAGCAATATAAATATTATTTATTCTATTATTAAGTTAAAAATTTTAACTGCACTCATTTTAAAAGCAATCCTGATGTAAACAAACTGCTGTGATTTAATACAGGCTATCTTGAAAGTGATGAGTCATCTGATATTATTGTGTAATTAATAAAAATGCTTCATACAATGATATATTAATAACATTAGTAAATAAACTGCTTACACTAGTTTAAGAAAACATTTCTAATAAGTTGAGTCATCCAATATTTTTACATCATCAAAATGATTATTTCAAACTGCTTGGATCAAGGACATTGTAAAAGTGTAGCTCTTAAACTAAAAAGAATTTTAAAATATCTCCTCAATGAAACGTTTACATTGAGGATATAAAAAATAAATGTTTGTAATACTTGTAATTTTCTGTTAACAAAAATATAAATATATCAAACAGTACGGTCTAGTAAACATCTAAATTCCACAAAATATCAAATGATATGGAATTTAATTTTTTTTTAACTACACTTAAAAAACAATTTCTATTATAGAATTAAAATGAATATTTAGTTAATATACAACATAAATAGAAATTATCTGTTATTCTGTAAGAGTTAGATGCCCATTATTCATTAATTACATTTCATAAGTACATAATACAGTATAAGTTATAAATAATACATATGTAAAAAAAAAAAACATAATTTGTATTACTTAAATCTATATTTAACTAAATTATTTATGTATAGTTTTCAAAAGTTACAATTGTTATTTATTATTTTTTAAATAAAAAAGATTTTTCTTGCTTTATTCTTTTTATCTGATATTCAAGCAATAACTTTTCTGGTTATAAAAAAAGATATTATGGTATCTCTGATTAAATTCACAATAAATTATTAAACTTTAATACCAAAAAACATTTCTTTATTCAAGATATTTAATTCTTTATTAAAGTTATTAATAGTAATATTTTTCTATAGATCAATTGTAACCATTTTGTGCACATGCACTACTTGGTAGAGAAGACAATTACTCACTCTATATTACCAAGGAAATCCTCCAGAATCACCTTTTAAGAACAATGTTCATTTTTAACAAATTTTTGTTTCACTTATACACCAGAAATTTATTTTTTTTTTAAAAACTGCATCAGTAATAATTAAAATTCTACTAATAACCTTAAGTGATTCCATTTCAGACAAGCTTAATTGAAATTCCATATTTTTAAATGAAGTCGTTTCTAAATAATAAGCACTTGGAAAAGGAAAGGAACAGATACTCTCAAATATACATACCTAAGTATAGCCTAAACAAATTATTAAAATATATGACATGTTGGGTTTTAAGTAATTTTATATTAAATAATGTTTATATTGTAACATTTTTTCATAATGTCTTAAAACATGCGAGATGGACTATCAAATAATGAACCAAGAATTTTGTGCACTGTTCAGTAAAATGATTCTACAGACCAACATGTAGTATGAATGAAAAATGTAAACAACTTTTTTAAACAAAAATGTTTAAATATATGGAATTGATGAATTTATATTTTCTCCAGAACCATTAGATTATTATTCATAAATTAGTTAAATATATTCATTATTAACTGTCTAGTGTGCTACTGCAGTACTTAAATAGCTGTAATTAGGAAAGGCATAGTAAATTAAATTACTAATATGTGCTAGACAATACATGCCCATGAGACTGCATTAGGCAACAGCTGCTGAATTGATATGATCAATGATTACTTTTTTCCATTAAAATGTCAATATATAGACATTTTACCTCTTTACTACTTATGTTACATTACATTAATTAAACTAACACGTTATTCTAATAATATATTCAATATAACACAAATTCATATTTAAAAACATTTAAATTTATCTTAAATGAATATGGTGGATTTTCTAAATAACAATACTGTATCCTTAATTACATTAAGAGGAAGTACAGAAGTTTAAAACTGCAATAACTGTCAATAGGTCGCAGCAGAGTTTTCATTTATGTAAAGTTGCAAGATAATACAAAACAATAATATATAACAATATCAATTATTTGATATTTAAAAAAAAATCACAAGATAGAAATTTATTTCAACATTTCTCAAATTAATTTTTTGAGTCATTTTTTCAGCTCATTATAGTTTTAACTTCCATCCAACCTATTCATCTATGGATGGGAAACTACTCTCAGTTCTAGTTTTCTTTCTTTTTTTTTTATTTTAACTGCCATCAAAATAACACAACCTGTAAACATGACAATTTCACAATAGTTATTTTTCATTTGAAAATAAAACAATCAACCAATTAAGATTAATTGAATTAAATCAATGTAAATATTATATACTTCTAGCATGTATTATAACAATAGTATGAAAGACCAGGGTACTTTCAAAATAAACATTTTTTAGGTTATGTTTATGAAAGACATGCTCTAAATGAAAGAATTTTTCTCTGAATTAATAACTTTGTAACTAAATATAAAACATGTTGAGTCTATTTAAAAAAAAATAAAAGTAACGTAAAACAAAACTTACAAAGGCCTAACCTCACCTATCGATTTTCTTACGCCGATTACCCCTCAAAACATTTTAGCTTACAAACCCTAAGACGCAATCATTGTTACAAAAACTGCGAAGTTTTATAAAATTGTTAATTATAAAACTCTTGTTACTAGTTAAGTTATATTTACTAACAAAAAACTATTTCAATCAGTTAACTATGTCAAATATATGTGCCTAAGATTTATGCTTATGCTTTATAAGATTAAAGCTTATTTAACTTATGTCTAAATAAATAATAAATTGGTTTACTTATTTCACTTAATTCACCTAGTTTAATTATTTTACTTTTTTCACAAGGAACTCTTCATTTCTTCCAAATCTACGACTAATTAATAAAAATTATTATTATTTAGCTACATAATGTTAAAGAATTTTTTACAGTACGAGTTGTTTAAAATAGATGTTTCTAATACTTTTATTTACATTAATTCAAATCTTTGTTTGCAAGTAACAATTTTTTTTTTATAAATTCTGATTTTACTCTAGTTGAAGTCAAATATCCGTATCGAAATCACTAACATTTATGTTGGTACACAAAGCAATGCTTATCCATACGGCAAAGAAGCATTCAGTTTCAAAATGGCGATTCGTGTGTGGAAGTGTTTATGGTTGTTAACTTTTTCAATAATTTTTTTAAAATTTTGTTTAGTGTTAGGAAAGTCGCAGTTATATCAGTTAAATGAGGACAATTGGGACTTGATGTTAACAGGAGAATGGATGGTTGAATTGTAAGTTCGTAGATTGTTAATTTATTGATGTGTAATGTCAATACCCTTTGATTTGTGGGCAGCCATGGTAATAAGCGTGAGATGATATTAGAATTTAATTACGATTCTTTTCCTGATTGTGTGTGGTCAGTTTGATTTTTGTACTTCTGTTCAATTTTTATTAGTCCCTCTTTGTTCATGTTGTGTACGGTTTGATATATTGATCTTAAAATGGTCATACTAGTCGTCACTTGAAATTTGTCGGCAGTTGTCATTCAAATTGTAACGTGTTGAAGAAAAATTTAGGTGTTCTGATAAGGATTTTACAAATCTTGTTAATTTTGAATTTTTTTCCTTTAAGTGGATTTGTGGTCCTGCTAAGGAACGCCCCGCTAACGTGTGTTACGTATGCAGTCCATCTTTTTTTATTCTCTTAGACCAACAAATTTATTCTCTAACCGAAACAGTATTTACTTATAATTATCTGTTTTAATTAGGTAAATAATAATGCAAACTAGTTATGAAATTAACATAAAACTGTTATCAGAAAAAGATGAATATTTTTCTATACTTTGTAGATAATTTGATGAAAAACTGCTTGGGCTGCTTCTTTACACCCGTATGATTTCATAATTAAAGAAGTTATGCTGAAGAATAATTGACCACATTATTATGTTTTATTGATCTTTGTATGCAGAGTTAAATTTTTATTCTAGGATGCTTGAATATATACTTTATTTTTCTAAGTAATATTTGTAATTATTATAATTCAATTTTAGTTTTACTTCTTGTATTAAAAGTTCTAAATTCAGTTTGTTTGGTTTTTTTTTTTTTTTTTAATTGTTTGTGCTGACGTGCTATATTTTGGTGAGTAAGTTTCTGTTAATGGGAGGCAAGTCTCTTTTCCTGTTTAGATATTATCAGTGATAATGTATTAGTTTAATACAATGTACTTATGTATTCTATTATGTTGTGTGGTAATCAGAATTGATTTTTACATAATATATTATGCTGGAGGCCAGAAGTCCTAAATTATCTTGAGTACTTAAGTGAATACTTTTTTTGTTGGGTAATTGTTACTATCATATGAAGTCAGCTCAATACAATTCTTTTTGATGATGTGCTGTTCTACAATGTTTTTAATTTTTTACAAATGTTGAGCTATCAGATGTATGCTCTGAATCTTGGATCCACAAAATTGTATTTAAGTTTTACCTTAAAATGTGTACTGTAATGATGTTTTACATTAATATTTCCAGGAATATATGATTTTTTTCTTCATCAATACTGAGGGTAGTGTCTTCAAATATTGAAAGCAGGATATTAAAGCACTGCATTGTTAATCAACAGATATCCATAAATTCCATTATGTAGGTAATATGCATCCCGTGTTATTCTTTCTGCATATAAACAAACTTTCATCAATTTTTGATAATATTTTTGACCCTTGGCCATCTTGTTCTCACTCAGCTATTCGAATCAGTTGTGGTGGTTTTACTCATTAATTGCTTTTCATTCCACGCAATTGACATTAGTTGTTGACGGTACAGTAAATGAATCTTATGGTGGTAACAAACAGAATTTGTGAATTCCGAAACCAGTTATTCATAGGCATGTTAAATTTCTATCAGCACTTGCATAAATTATAGTATGCAATCACATCATTTCATGTTATGTTTCTTTGCCCATAATTCCCAAGCTGTTAAAATAACATTCTGTTGAACAGTAGGTAACAGTAAGTGGTTATTTCTTTTGGTATTTGGAAAACTTCAAATATCCATTTTCAGTTTTTACTGTCACTGTTTGCATCCAGAAGCAATGCTGTACGAACAGAAAGAGGGAATGCACGTTCGATTTTGGATTTGAAATAATTGTGCAATGTTTAATTTTGATTCTTTCCAATACTGAGTTTACAAGCAGTTGTATTATCATTTAATGTTCTTAATTTCCTCTAGGCTAGATTAAGAAATAAATAAAACTTTTTTTTTTTTTTTTACCTCCGGAACCACCGTTAGGTTATATCTTCAGAGGATGAGATGAACGAATTGTAGCGTG
>JAAAKQ030517370.1:0-10813 GCA_010016005.3 Zanna intricata | reverse complement strand
CAATTAAGTGATGAATCATAAAATAATGTTACAAAATGAAAAATATGAACAAAAACACTACGCTAAAACTTAAATTACATGGTTACAAAACAACAAGAGTGACAGAACAGTATCAAAACAATTAAGTGATGAATCATAAAATAATGTTACAAAATGAAAAATATGAACAAAAACACTACGCTAAAACTTAAATTACATGGTTACAAAACAACAGGTTTCTTCTTTAATAATATAACATATTGGTGAGTAATTTAATTTTAATCATAACATATATATTTTACAAAAACAAAATTATCATGTTATTACTGTTCATTCTTTCCTCTTTTTCATATTAATGTTATCACAGATTAATAATCAGTAACTAACAGCAATACCTCTTTATATTTTAATTTTTCAAGGTTTTTTTTTTTAGTCTAACGTACAAAATTTTACGCATACTTATAAAGCAGAGATCTCTACAAAATTATAACCTCAACATATTTATACATTTAAACAGCTTATTAAATTAAAAAAATAATTTTTATTTGATAAATTTTTTTTTACACGATCAGCAGAAATCCTTCTTCATTATTTAATATCTAAAATTTGCGTTTCAATTTTGATATCATTAGTTTAAACTACCTTAATTTTAAATAAATTGAAACATATTAAAATTATTTAACTAATTTTCAGTATATCAGTTTATTATCAAAATGTAGGTAGATTCTGGGTTTGTATCCCAGTCAGATATGCCATTTTTCACTTGAAATAAGTTTAATTTCTTAACATTAGAAAAAAATTTACTACATTTGTATTTATGTCCAACTACAATATTATTTTTATTATTATTATTGCTGTTCTCCATGGCAAAGTGGTAGCATCTCAGCTGTACATCTGAGGACCTGGGTTCAAACCCCAGTCAGGTATGGAATTTTTTTACATTCTATAAAATTTATTTATCATTGTTCAGTAACTGTAAGTAGAACACACACTTGTGTTATTGTATAAGTAAATAACTATTATTATATTTTGCGAAGAGGATTGCATAAAAGTGTTAATAACTATTATATTACAACAATGATTATAGTATATTATGATAAATGTATACAATTTCATATAAGATTATTCAATAAGTTAGATTTAGACAAGTTTGTTAAACTTTTTTTATTTATTTATTACTTTTGAATATATAATAAAACTAGAATTCATTATCAAATTTCATTATTTAATAATCAAGAATTTTTTACTTTTATTTTTTTAAACAAAGAATGTTTTCCAAATATTCATTTTTTACTTTCATTAACAAATTTTTAAAATGTGCATTTTTTATATCATAATCTATGTTATATTTTTAATTGTTAAAAGTTTTGCTTTTTTTGCCTGGACAAAATGTTTTAATGCTTTTTCAAATATTACAACATTTGACAAACTATTTTTTTTTTTTTTTATTAGTATGTGTAATAAACATGTAACTTTAATTATAATACTAATGTTTTGAATCCCAGAATTATTGTATGTGTCTTATTGCTTTTTGAAAGTTAATTCTTTTATTATTTGTTCTAAAAGCTAAATTTTACTAGGATTTTTTTGCAATTTCATTTTATACAAATTACTATTGAGACTGAATACTAAATAAAATTTATATAATTTAAATTATGAAAACTTTAGGTAAAAATTACTAAAACCAAACATTGAAAGCAATAACTATAAATAAATATTCGTTAATAAGAAAAAAATTGAACAGATCATACAAAAATATAATTAATGTTTAATATATAGTATAGATATATCACTTTATAATCATAACTTACCATAATGAAAATAAAAAATAACCATTAGTTAATCACAATACTTATACTTCATACGTTTGATAACAAATTTAAGTTTCAATGATAAACTAATTCGAAACGTGCTTATAATAAATTTGTTATAACTTAAAAGTACTTGGTAAATTTATTACAGAATGAATTAATATAAAATTACAATAAAAATACACTAATCATTGAAACAAATAATTAGAAAAGCAGCTATTCAATGAAAAGGAAAGAGGGGTTTTACGTCAAAACTTTGAATTGCTACAAAAAAAGATAAGATAAATATGATTGCTTCGATCTTACAGCTATCGATACACAAAACTCGACATTGTCAACCTAAACGAACAGTTCGTTAAATTACCAGCCTACAAGAGAACATCTTCCTAAATGTTATAAAGCGTAGCATCTTTCGTATATCTCGATCTAGCGTTTATTCTTAAAACTTGAATAACAAATCCGATACGAAGCGCTGCGACCAAACTATGCGGGTAATTTACGAATTACCACACCACGTATCAAGTTTAGCCGATAAGCGCGGTAATTAAATAACGTGGGTGAGTGATGTACCAGATCACTACATTTGTCAAGTTGTTTAAAGTAATCTAATTTTTATAAGATGTCAGCTAGTCTCAGACGCCCGTACAATAGATACATGGTCTATCATGTAGTTATTATTTTTTATACATTATGGATGGATTTAAAATTGAAGGAAGTAAATTTTGTTAATATTTATTTATCCACAGATTTTTTTTATCTAGCAAAATAATTAGTACTAAATCAATCGTTTTAACCCTTTCAGTTTTTGCAACAAAAAATAGAAATTTTCATGCTTATTAATCAAATTTATTTATGATTTTTTAGTGAGAAAAAATATTATCTGGTTTATCCAGATTCATTTCCAGAATTGTCCAATTTATACTACACCATGACCACAAGCTGGAAAAAATGTTAATAAATACTAGAAAAAAAATATTAACACAAAAATGCTCTAATACACTTATATTTCTACTAATTAAATCAACTCAATACACATTATACACACATTAATGTTGCATATAATATAAAAAGACAAATTTGCTTGAAATGTTCATTGTCACCTTACAGAAAAATGTACAAGCTAAGGTAGGTTCTTTTATTTTGTATGAAATTTGACAAAACAATTTCTGTCTTTAAGTACCATGTGGAATTGCACAATTGGCATAAAATATTATAATATATTAATATTAATGTTTTACCACTGCATATAGCATTTTTACGTGACTGACTTTTTATCACAGTAAAAATTTTTTGACTTCTTTAGATCACGCGGTACATGACCTATTCCATCAAAGCATCCTTCTTCCATTGGGGCTATAACAGCAGCATGTCTGCGATGTACCTGAATAGGTCTTGTGTCTTCCTATGAAGGATGATCATCTCTTTTTAGGGCCCCATTTTTACCACTAAATAAAAACACTTCTGCAACATACTGTTTGAAATAGGTATGATCCACAACATTTCTTTTTCTTCATTTCCAACTGTACATGCACATTGTCTGTATTTAACCCATGAATTTGCAGCTGCCATATCTAATACTTGAGCAAACATGTGCATGGTTTACTTCTTTGAGTGAATAAAAGACATGTACATAGCAATTAGAAAGTCTTATTTATAAACACCTCCCATGCTTTTATTAAATAAGTGTACCACTTAGTAACAAATTAATCATCGTACCACTTAGTAAAAATAATATTATCTGTACTAATCACTTCTTGAATTAACCCTAGTTTCTTGTTGTTTAATAAATTTATCTTGTTTCAAAAGGTCAGTTAAATCTGCTGACATGAACTGTCCCAGCAGTAAATATGTTTCTGATACTCAGTGATTGAAACAGATAACTACTAACAAAATTATCAAAAAATAATTTACAATAGGAAGTTATAATAAGTTCTCATAGCAGTATAACTACTGCAGCCTCCAATCCAAATTGTCTATATTCAAATTTAAACTCTGTAATTGACTCTTCACAAATCAAGGAGTCATACAGGACCGCTTTCACCACACAGTACAAAAACTTTTACACCCCATTTGACTGGTTTATTCTTAATGAATTGCTTTACTGAGCTTGCCTTTAAAAGACATCATTTTTCTGTCAATATTTACATTCCCTTCTAGCTGAAGCTAATTAGCTCTACCTTGAAGAGCATTAAAAATAGCTCTGTTTCAAAATCAATCATTTGTTTCAGAATTCTTGGCTAAAGTAAAATAAACTGAAACCACTTAAAACATGTAACTTCCAATAAAATTAGACCTCCTCCAAAACAAAAGGTTAGTCAAAAACTTAAATACAGATATAATTAAAAAGACAAAAAACTACTAGACTGAAATTAAAATCTAAAAATACTAATAAGACTGATGTTACTGAATTAATGAAAAATCACTTATATGCTGCAATATCTAAATTTCTGAAACTCAATTGCATCACTAAAAATTCTGAAATACTGTTGCCCAAAAAATAAAAGCTGGCAACAAATCTATAACACTTTCTTTGTACTGATTATTTATTCTTATAGAATGAAAAAATTATAATAAAAGTAAACCAAAATAGTTAAAAAAATCAATACCTTTAAACTTTGATTGGCTTCCCCACCCCCAACATTGCCCCAAAAGTATTTTTTTGGTTGCAATATTTACTTGCACTAATAATATCTAAGAAAATAAAAAGAATCTGATTAAAAAATACACAATAAATAAAAAAGATTACATTACCCCTCTTTACCATTTTTTTGATTTTGGAGCAACATTTTTAAACATAATAAGATAAGCATGCATGCATGAACACTGAGCTTAATATAATGTGTGATTTTATGTTTGTAAGATTTTGAGAAAATTGACCCCAAAATTTTATCAACAAACGGCCCATACACACAAGTTTCTTCACAAAATTTTATCAAAATCAACTTATCCAGTCAAAAGGTATTGAACATGTATAAACATTACCCCTCACTTTTTTTTTGTGGTCCCTGGATCATGAAATGCTAAGAAATACAACCATACCCCAATTTTTGAGTGATTTCCATACTTTTTTCTTGCATCATAACTTTTGAAGAAGGAAAGTAAAAACAACAAACGCTGAACAGCTCAATCGCTGTATGCAAACAAATGTTTAATGATAGTTTTAGGATTCCTGCTGGGTTAACCATTACAGGATGGCTGTAAATTTTGAACAAGTTTTAAATGAACACTCTTTTATCCATAAATAGCAAAAAGTGGATTGAATGGCAGACAATAAAAAACAAGCCATTTTATTATTCAGTGAAAATAATATTAAAAGGGCTTTGGAATATAATGTAGGATGAAATCATTGAAAAAAAACTATACAAAATTGCAGTAGGTAAGGTTAAAAAACTTGTGATAGAATCACATAAAGAAAATAACCACTTTCTTATCTGTACAGGCTTGCAACCATGTTATTTTCTACTGTTTTAATAGGAAATCACTGATGAAAAATGAACAGTTTTTTCCAATTACTAGTAAAGTACATATTAATTAAGATAATACCTTAAAAACAGAAATAAATATTCAAAACTGATTTTTTAGGGAATGCTAAACTTTTGAAATAAAATTTCATATGAACACATTTTTTAAAAATGACTACTAAAGATGATTTTTTCAAATTTTTTTCTGAAATTAAAAGACTAATTATTTTTGTAATACACTGTTATATTTTTTTCTTTTGTTTGAAAAGGATAAAAGAATAACAAAAACTAATGATTGCTTAATAAAAATAATTTTAAACAATATTATTTAATTAAAGAAACAAAACAAAAAATAACTACTGTACTGCAATTTATAAACATTAAATTCTATTATTAAAATTACTTGTAAACATAAATATATATTATTGAAAATAATTTTAAAAAAACATTGTAATGAAAGAAATATTACATTGGTTTTTCTGATTAAATAATTAATTGGTAAATTGTATCAAATATTATTATTGTTTACTTATGATTATTGTTTACTTAAGAACTAACTATATATTGTTAACTTAAGAACCTACCATATCTGAAAATTGTGATCAAATAATATAGCATGTAACCTATAAAAATATTAAAACCACATATTTTATAATTAAAGGCCCTTCTACACACATTCATTCTCCCCTTCTATCTTCAATAGTAATGGCAACGCATTACACATACACTATGCCTTTTCTGTAGTCGTATAACCTCTTACAAAACACTACAGTCCTATCACCAATCACCTGTAGAGTGTATTTCATAAATTTAAATATTTATGAAATAAATATTTTCATCAATTTAAATATTAGTGCTTCTGAAGTATCATTAAGTTAATAAATAATAATAATAAATTTAATTAAATAATAATGGTCAATGATATAACAACACTGTGTACAAGTACAACTGCACCAAACATTATAAGATGGTTGCAAATTTTAAATTTTAAACTGGGATTAAATGTATGTTTATTCCCCCTTAAATAGCAAAAAGTAAATTTAATAATTCATAACTGGATTGAATGGCAAAAAATAAAAAACAAACTGTTGTTTTTTAACTGTTGTAATTTTACTTAAAATTACATAAAAAAAAAAAGGTAGTAAAAAATGGTCTCTGAAAAAAGAACTAAGTTATACTAACCCGGTAACCAGTTTAAATATTTAAAAATGAATAAAAAAATGTACTGTAAATAACTGTAATTAGTGTTGCTAGAAATAAAGGAAAGTGTTATCAGATTGAATAAATCTATAACTCCTCAGTAAAGCAAAGTGCAATCTTGTTTATAGAAACTGTACAAAAGTTAGATCAATTTAAAATTTCATGAAGTGATATCTACTCAGGCATTGAGTGTAATGAGGCATTGAGTCTAACTACCCGCACAGCAATATAAGATCTTAAAAGAAAAATACTTAAGAATAAGTAAATCTTGGAATTTAATTTTTATAAAATGTTTATTTTTTACATTTAAAAATTTTTATTACAAATTTAAACAAGTACATTAATTAAAAATTATATACAGTTGATTATGTTTTAAAATTGTCTAACATAATTACTCAGTTAAAATTTTTTCATAAACAGGAAGAACAATTAACATCGCCTGATTATTAAATATTCTGGAAAAGACTCGTTAAATTTCCGAACTGTACTTGAAATAACATCACTGATGCATATGTTTCCAATAAATTGTCATTTCATGCAGCAGCTGTTGAAGTCAGGATCATGACATCCATATCAATCACATCTTCCCATTTTCCCTGTTGCAAAGTTTGCAAAGTAATTATTATTACTTAAAAAACTTCATCTGAATGATCTTTTCACTGCTTACTTTGGTAGTAGAGCTGTTTTCTACAGTAGCAAATGTTGAAATTAATGGAAAAACATTTAGTGGTATTTCCTTATTAGCATCATCATTGTAATTTTCATTCAAGTCACTGATTAGTTTCTTCAACCTGTAAAAAAATAAACATACCTGATATACTAATTTCAAGAATTTTGTCAAAGATAAAATTTATGTTATTGCAGAATATAAAAAAAAAATCATGATTTAAATTATATTCTAAATATGTTTTTTTTTTTTTTGGAGGGGGGAGGAAAGGCTCTTTCCTCCCCACCCATGTTTAATTGTACCTTCAAATTGATTTTGAATTTAATTTCTGTAGTGTTATCTTTTATAAGATGCCTATACATTTCAAACAGATTTATGTGATGTGATTCTTTATAATATACTCATATTTCTTATCTTTTAATATATTTTTTAATGATTTTTATATTTTTTTTTTTATTTATATTATATTTTATTTATATATTTTTTATAATAAAAACAATAAATACATATTCAACAAAACTAATATTTTTATTATCTTACTGTGTCAAAATTAAATGATGGATATTTATTATGAGAAAGAAAATGGAAAAAAATTTGGGAACACATGATGAAGCTACATTTCTTGAATATAAAAAACCAAACTTTTTTATTTAAAAACTGTAGTATATATATATATATATATATTCAAAAAGAATGTAGAAAAACTTGTTTTGATTTTGGAAAAGTGTGAGATGGTTCCAAGATTACATTAAATTGGAGACCACAAACTGTATTCATTTCAGAAAGAGAATTGTACAAAAAATAGAAAATAGTTAAAAATTAATTTCAGAAAATAGTTAAAAAAAACCTGAAGCATTAACATTTCAGGATTGAGTTATGGGAGAAATATTACCAAGTTACGATGAGATGGTGCTTACGTGGTGTGAGAAAAAACTCAATGAATTATTGAAACACACTTACATATTGCTGCCATCATAACCCAACATCGTCTCCTCCTTTGGCTAGAAATAATTCAATCACCCTCTGTACAGCCCAGACCTTTGCATAAAGTGAATATCACCTGTTCCTGCGTCTTAAAAAATTCCTTTCTGGCTGACAGTTCCACGATCAGATGGGATCATACGTTGCTTGCATTATAGGTGAATAATTCTATTATGAAAGGATACAATTTCAGTTACATCGCTATGATAAGTTTCTCAACAATAGCAGGAAACTACGTAAAAAATTAGAGGATTCACTCTTAAGTGATTCTTACTTAAAACCAATATTTTAATGGTTATGTAATATCATGTTCGGACTACAACATTCCTGATGTGAGTACTTTTTTCCACCTAGAGATTTCAAAGAATATGTTTCCTTTAATACATGCAAACCAGTCATACAAAAATGACTGCAAATGAGTGAAAACTAGAATTTAAGAAAAACTCAGTATTGAAAATTTGTAACTCACAAATGATGTACTTTAAAATTCTGCGATTATGGAAAAGCCAATAAAAAGAAAATATTTTAAGGAAGGAAATAAATGCAAATATTTCAGAAATTATTCATGAAATAAGATTACTGTAACCCACAGCATGTAAATAAACTAAAACATTTCAACAAAAAGAATTAACTTAAAGCATTAAAGCAAGAAACAACAGAATATTAAATCATAGAAGTAACAGCAAAATTGACAATATTTTTCAGAGATAAAGGTAAAAGAAATTGTTGCATTTATTAATAAAATCTAAGTCTTTTCATCAAAACTTCAACTAATAGGATCAATTGGAAAAACACCAACTCCCAAACTAAGAGACGTCCATCATGCACTTAATGCCACCTTTCATCTTTAATTTTTTTTAATTGTTCACAATAAAGTTTCCAATGTTCGTCACTCAATAAATTCATTCTATCTTCACACAGTTTCTGCAATTCTGACATCTTAAATGTGTTGTGGCTTGCAACACGTTGTTTTACCTCTGACCATACCATCTTAGGTTAGATTTAAATCAGGATGGTAACATGGAAGCTGAATTTGATGCCCACATCTTTCCAACAATTTGTCAAATTGGTATCATTTTCTGTTACTTTTATTCAACTTAATTATTTCATACACTTGTGTTTTAAGCATTTGAGACACGAATTGAATATGATGTGTTTCTGTAGCTATGTAGTCATGTCTTGTTTCTTGTTTGATCACACTGGAAGTTTTTCAGAAAGGATATTACGATACGGAGTATTGTCAATTACTACTACAGACAAAGGGGGAAGGTTAGAAACTAATTTTTCTTCAGCCCATTTAAATAATTTTTATTATTCATCACAGTAATTGCAACTTTTTGATTTGGTTGTCCAAGTTGTTATTGCATTTGGAATAAAGCCCATTTCAACTCATCTGAATGGGATGAAAAAACACAGGATTCAAATAAGTATACAATCACCCGGTTTCATCTTCTAAAATCACTGATTGCATGCAAATATGAAATCCTTTCTGCCCTAGAAAGACAAAGAAATAATTATGAGAAAGTCTTAATCAACAAAGCATTACAAATTCAAGGTCAATCAATATAAAAGAACTGTTTGTGTCATATATATATAATTTATTAAATATATAATTATAATTTAAGGTTTTTATACACATGAAATTATCTGATTTTTTTTTGGGGTAGAAAGAATTCATCAATTGTTTGTTCAAAGGAAATATTGTCCAAAAAAATTAATGCTTTTATTTCAATATTAAATTATTTTTTAATCAACTTTAATAACAATAATTTAGATTTTTACGAACAATTAGAATCATAAAGAATACATTCTTAGCAAGTAAGTAGAAACAAGTTTTGTAATAATGAAATAACCCATATTAAAAAAAAAAAAAAACTGAAAATTGATACTTTTTATGAACTGCACTACACAACAACTACCATACTTTTGGGTATAATTTAACTATAAAATTTCTAGCCCAGTTATGCTATAGCTACAGTTATATTGCTAATTTTGTTGATTAAGTTAAGGTTATCAATTTAGATATTAACTGAATGTATATATCATAAGACAGAACATAAAAATGTGTATTATTTATTTTGATATTAACCAAATTTAGAAATATTAAAAATTAACAAAGATGGCTTTGATTAAATATTACATATATAAACACGAACAAAATTTCAATTTGATAAACCAACAGAAAATTTTTGAGGAAGACTGTCTAATAAAAACTGCAACAGATGGCAACACTCGTGTAAATTAAAAAGAAATTTTCATTATATTAGTATTTTTATTTTTATTAAACATTAACAGAATTATTTCAATCATGAATGAGGATGGATCACACAAAAGTACTTTCACGGTAAAAAATTAAGGTAAGATGTCTTATTTCAATATTCTATAGTAGGAGGTTTGTTTTAATAGAATTTATATATATATATATATATATAAACTAATATTAATACTTTTAATATTCATATTATTCCTCTGTACTGTTAAATTATATTTTGAATTCTATAATATACACCACCTAGTACAGAATACTGAGATAATAAATATCTTAATGTTATCATTTTAAGTACATTTGTAGATTTCATATAGTCAATCATGATTGAATCATTTGATTAGATTGTTATTAAAAATACTATAATAAACTAGCACTCAGATTAATAGTAGAAGGAAGATTGAAGAAAAACAAACCGACATACATGGCATTTATAGATTTAGAAAAG
>JAAAKQ030517337.1:7220-19242 GCA_010016005.3 Zanna intricata | reverse complement strand
AAAAGAGGAGAAAGTTGTATAGAATTAAAAATAAAATTAATGTTTGGTTTTTTGTTTTTTTTTTTTTTTTTTTTTTTTTTTTTTTTTTTTTTTTTTTTTTTTTGTAGTTATCCATAATTTTAACATTACTATATAAAAATGTTTGTGTTTTATGCTGTAATGTTTAGCAGCCTTTATAGTAAACAGTTTTGTGTTCTATATTTGCTTTATCACCATACCACAGAAATTTGTTGAGCTTATTTTTTCCATACTCCATGTAATTTTCACAATGTACTTTTTATTTATGCTTACACATGATAAATGATTGAGTTATTATTAATTATTGCCAGTTAAACAATTATTATTTTATTTATAATAGTTTATTCTTTAGTATCAGTTACAACTTTTTTTTTTTAAATGCGCGTTTTGTATTTTTCTATGCTTATAATAATTGGTTTTTATGATTTCCTTTTATTACATGATTTACAATTAATCTTTTATGGAATTTTAAAACCAACAACGTTTTATTTTTATGGTAGATTTGAATATGAATTTTAATCAAAGCTTTTTATATTATTTTCCAGATAATAAACTTTTGGTTATCATCAATCCAAAAAGTGGTGTAGGTAAAGCACGTGATTTATTTCAAGCAAGAGTAGTTCCTATATTAACAGAAGCAGATATTAATTATGATTTACATGTTACTAGACATCCACATGATGCTAGGAGTTTAGTACGTACTCAGGTAATGTGCTATCCGAAGAAGTAGTGTTTGTTTTTGCATAATGTTGGTAACATAATGTTCATTAATAATTAAATAATTAGCATATGTTCACATTCTTTGAAGTTTTTATAATTCAAAATCAAAAGTAAGCTTATTGCCAAAACAGCAATATTAAATGTCAAACAGACATAATAACTGGCTATGTATAATCTAGTTAAGTTATTTTTTCCATTTCTGGAATATTATCCCTCCTGCAAAGAGTAAAATCTCATGGCATGGGAACCTATGTTATTCATATGTTGTGTCAGTGTGTGTTAAAATTGTTTTGTTAACTTAAAAACCATAATTGTTTTTACGCTTCAATTGTTACATGAATAATACTCATGATTGTACCTTTTTGTTTAACAATGAGCGATTAAATGTGGTATTTGTCTTAACCTGAAATTTCTTATAGGAATTAATTATCTGTTCTGAATATAATAATCTCATTAAGCAATGTGGAACCTGTCCTATATTCCTGTGACTAACAGTTGTAGAATCTGTTGTAGAATTTTAGTCCCAAATACTTAAAGATTGATTGTACAAGTTTTCAATCTTGGAAAATTCATGTTCATGGTCATAGCATTAAATCTAATAAAGATAATGTAAAGAACTGGAATTAGTTACTGGTTTTTTTAACTAGATATGTCAATATTTGGTCAAGTCAAATGTCTGGAAAGTTGGGAAGGTTAATAGTACTTAGAGTATTAATTTCAGGTTTAAAATTTTCGCAATCTGGAAATTTTTAGACGATTGCCAAAAGTTCTGGCCTAAGGTATAATTTGATTACTTAACACAGTGAAATACTGTTTTGTAGACAAACAGGAAGTCAGATAATGTAAAAAAAAAACTCTTAAGTCGATAAAAATTTATGTAACGGTGTTAATTTATTGTTGAAATGTTCTATTTGCTTCTTCCATCTAAGGAGACAGTCTTAATGTATTAATTCCCAGATAATTAGAGAAGGGACGATTTTATATGATTAAACTGTGGGGTATTATGCTGAACAGTCCTTTGTTTTTTATTAGTTTTTCAATCCAGAAGCAGCAGTCCTGCTGTATTTGGAGAGAAACATATGTTTTTTTTCTTGTCCAGATTTAACTATAGAGTTATGTGCAGGTCAGTCTGATATATACAGTGTGTCCTATAAGTGTTACGACTTTGGCTATAAAAGTCTCAAAAAAATTACAAAAGTTTTTTCAACAAATTTGTTATTCGAAATAGTCTCCATTAGAAGTAATACACATGTTGGCACGATCTTTCAGCCTTTTCATGCCTTTCAAAAACTCTTCTTTTGAAATACTATTTAACTTCATTGTCATGGCTTGTTATATCTTGTCTATCAATGCAAAATGGTCCCTTTTCAAATCCATCTTTAATTTAGGGAACAGGAAGTAGTCAGGGGGACTCAAATCCGGTGAATACTGTGGCTGAGTACAGGAATAATTTTTTTTGGAAAAAATAGAGTATTAATCACCGCGGTATGCGCTGGTGTGTTAGTATGCAAGATGAAAAAAGAACGATCTCCACAATTCAGGTCTAACCATACACAATTCTTTTGCAAGGCGATCCAGCACTTGTTGGGAGAATGAATCATTCACAACTTGAGAACACATTCTCAAGTACTTGAGAACAAATTCTTTGTGGATAATGCCTTTGGAGTAAAAAAAAATGATCAACATTTTCTTAATTTCTGATTTTTGAAAACGCAATTTTTTTTGTTTTCTCTATTCTCCGCAAAAGGTTATACCACTGAAAAACAGTAGCATGAGACATAACAGATCCACCATATGCCAATTTTAACATTTTGAATGTTTCCGTCACACTTTTACCGGCTTTACAGCAAAATTTAATCGCCACATGTAATTTGTTATTTTTATTCATTGTGAAATTATGACTGTGACCCATTTTGATACCACCACACAAACTGCTACTGAACAACTGCATGTAATCCAATGGACTTGAAACTTCATATGGTGGGGTGGGAAGAGGAAGGTTGTTCTAACTAGTTCCCAAAATATCATGATGATAGCACTAGTAGTACCAATTTTATAACCACAGTCTTAAAACGTATGGAACACGCTGTGTGATACTGATTATGAGATGAATTCTCTGATAGTAGATTTCAGTCTGATAACAGTTTTCTCAGTTAGTGTATGAATTAATGATATGAGGTTAGTTGATATGTTTGTGTTTTGTTCAATTAATTGAAAGAAGGAAGCAACTTAATCATATATACAATCAGTGATAACACACTGTATCTTATGCACTGTTTCACACAATAGAATTTATTCTAACTGCTTGGGTTCTGTTACATTATTTTTAAAAAGACTAAGCTTTCCCTGTAATGTCTGATTCTTGTATACTATCTCTTTTAAAATTCTGTATCTTGGTTAATTGAATGTCTTGAAGAGTTCTTGTAATACCTGCAATAATTTATTAAAATATTTAATGAATATAACATATTCATTAAATATTGTCTGTTACTTTATATATTATTATTATTATCTTAGTATTTATTGAGTACTGTTATGTTCAATGATATATAATAAGATTTTGACATTATAATATTGTGTTTCTGAAAATACTATTAATCTATTTAGATGAAATATTATTTTGTGTTAAATATTTAATAATGTTTGTATTGTACTATTTTACAATATTTTATATATATATATATATGTATATTGTGTTACATTTTTTATGTGTTAATATTTGTATAAAATTTTTAATAAATCTTTTGAATATTTTAACAGATATGTTTAGTAAGATGATAGGTCTATAATTACTATTTGATGGTCACTGAACTAAAATATGGGAATTGTGGCTGCAATTTTAAGTCCTTCTGGAACACTCCTTCTTGCATAATTAAATGAAATAAATATCCAGAGGCTTCTTAATATAATCTTATGAGTTTTTTCATTAGGGTCACCGTTGTCAGTCAATCATTCTTCTCCAGGTGCTTATTACCTTTCACTTTATTAATTGTTTTGCCTATTTCATGTTTTGTTATTTTTAAAAAAAAATTGAATGACTAGGTTATTGTTGTACGAGGTAAATCTGTTTTTTCCCTATCTGATATATTTGTGTATAAGTTTATGTCAACTATTTCGTTTTTGTCATTTTCCATGAAATAATCATTAAATTAGTTTGTTATTTCTCTACATTGTTTATCGTGAATTATTAGATTACCATTTACATTTTGTGTTTAGCATGGTAAGGTTAGCTTTTGGTAATCTCTGATTATATATTTCTTTTCATTTTTCAAAAATTGTTTTATTCTGTGACCTGCCTGCTCAATTTTCTGTATTAAAATAGTTTTGTTTAGCTAATTTTATTGCTTTCATTAACATATTTCTATGTTTTTTGAAATAGTTTAGTAGTGATTTATTAAAACATTTAATTGTGACCCAATTTGTTTTTTCTTGAGGATTTTACAATTCACTCCATAATCCAACATTTAGGTTTCATTTGATTGTTTTTCTGTGGTTGCATCTTTAATTTTATATATATATATATATATATATATATATATATATGTATGTATGTTAGTTACGTCTTTGAATACTGATTTTCATCACTGCATGTTTAATATTTTGTGTTAGTATGTTTTTTTTTTTTTTCAAATCTTTTAGTTAATTTTTAATAGTTAATCTAGATTTAATTCTTATTTGCCTACTAACCATCACCCCATCCATTCCTTGCCACTTGGGCTCACCATTACAACATTGTGATGATCATCGTGAAATGAATTTGATGAATCACAAATTAATGAATGCTTGTTACTTAAATCTGATCTAATTTTATAAGTGCATGGTTGATATGTATTTTACATGTTTTTTGTACTGTTATAGGTTTGCTAATAATGCATTGATGAAAGGCATTTTCTGCAAGTGTGACAGTATAGTCATTTACCTTTTCATTTAGTTTGTTTAATGTCAATGTTCATGTGTCCTATTGTTATGTCTACCATGTTTTGTTTAGCTGTTGTCTATTCGTCTATTTTCTGTATAAATTTTATTTGGTGAAGGTTCTGTAAATTCGAAGGATACCTATATTACATTTATTTGTTAAAATTTCAGTATAGAGTGCATTAGCATAATTTATTTTAAGTCCTGAACTGGTGCTGTTTCGTTTCATTGTGAATTTATATGAAAACTCTCTCACATTCTTGTGGTTGGTACTTCAGATATTTGAACAATAAGCTATTAATTTTGAATTTTCTAGGTACAACTTGTACCTGCCAAGTTAAATGTTTTTATTAGTTCCCAGTCATCTATTTGTTATATCAATTGGCTGCAATTTATCATTTCAATAATATTTGTGTTTTTACTTTAGGTTGTATTGACTATTGTGTTTTGAGAACAACCTGTCTATTAAATATTGACCTTTAAGGATGACAGAGAATCAACTTTCACTGTACACTGGCTTCATCTTCCCTGATCATCAGACCCTATTAACACCAAATGATTTTTTCTCTTTGCTGATTCATTGTTTTTCTTTGCTAGTCTCCTAGCTTTCATTTTCCAGAAGGTTACTTCAGTATTAGCTAGTCGATAATTCTTAGTTTTCCTTCTGGAAGCAATTTACTGAGTACAAACCTTTTTCCAATTATCACAATTTCTTATTCTTTCTTTTCTGTTTGTTCATTTTAACTCTAAATTAATTCAACCACTTCTCTTTTGTCGCTCATCTAGTAAACCTAATTGCTATGGACAGATTCATTTCCATTTTTAACGTAGGAGTTTGTTATTAGAAGTGGGGGCTACTAATTTCCTTACTACTACTATTAATTTCTGTATTAAGTGGAAGAGACAAAAACATTTTATCTCACCTAAGCTTTACCTTTGATTGCAGGGATGCCATATCAAAATACTTTCTTTCATTTTATAACCTTGAAAATATTCTTTCTCTTTCTCCAGTTTGTGTAATTTTTATTAAGTCTAATTTTTCATGGTTTACCCCATTATTTTAATTACCCACTTTATTTAATTTAGCCTGAGATTTTTCAAAGCTGTCACTTACAAATTGATGTTTTTAATATCTGGATATCAACTTTTACTGAAGTGAATGGTTGATTTAATTGCAATATTTCAGATTTAAATAAGCTACTCTTAAATTCTTTTTCATTATATTATTTGAATAATTAATTCTATTGATCTATCTGCTTCATCTTATTGTTATCTTGTGATTTTTAATATGTCGAATTTTACAATACTTTTTCTTCAATCAGTAATATAATTTTGACATTATTACTCATTTATTTTGTGATTGTAAATATTTTCTAAGTTTGTATCAGAACTTGTTGAAGTGTATGCTCTGGCATGCCGAGCTCTTAATTGTCTTGCTGTTTCTATGACATTTCTAGATAGCTGTTTATTTTAGTATACATAGGCATAATGTTATATTATAGTAAACTACCAGGTCAATAAAAACTGTTTAAAAAATATTTTCAAAATGTATTGTAATGTAAAAGTCATTCATTTACTATTAATAGTTACTTGTAGATATTCTTTCGATCAACAGAAACTTTTTGGTTTTAATGAAATTTTTAATTAAATAAAATGTTTTATCTTTGTATTAAATACTTATTGTAATGATTATTTTGAATTAAAATAAATCATATTTAATTAGTTTAAGTAATCTTCAGTGTTTTGTTATGATGGAATTCCAAAAATATCACTTCTCATTAGTGGTAGTAGTACAGATAAGAGTATTATTAATATTGATACAAAAATATTTTCCAAGTCATTCATCAACTTCTAACTAGCTGCATTATTTCTAGCAGCTACAAAAATATTTTGAGGTTTTTCAGTCTGGGTGGAGGCCCAAAAAAAGGGGTTTCCATAACCTAAATTTAAAAAATCTGTTGTGGTCATCTCATGAACTCCTTGTGTATGTCTATTAAATTACATATAGACATTTTTATTTTTAAAATGAAAAGTACATAAAATTTTTATTTAAACTAATACTTATGATATTTTTTGATATATATATATATATATTTTTTTTTTTTGTTATTTGAATTATTATTTATTGTAACAATTTTTTTACAATCAGAAATTAAGAATTATTATTAATAAATCAATATATTTTAATTGCAAAAAAGATTTCAGGTTCTGAATCAGATTTCAGAATCAATGTGCCCCTTGTAAGATCCAAATATTTCATTAATTAAACTTAATAATTGAAAAGCTCTCAATGAGGGCCTATTACTGCAGTTAAGAAAAAGTCCAAAATTCAATTTTTTTTTTATTTTGGGCTTTTTTGGATACTTTTTGGTTCAATCAATTGCAGTCAAAAGGGAAGGTGCCCAACTAGATATTACAACAGTCCTAAATCCAAAATTTCAACATTGTATGGCTAATTGTTCTTGAGTTATGCTAGATACGTACACACGTACGTATGTATGTACAGATGTCATGCTGAAAGTTTTTAGAATGGATATTTTTATTGAAATCTGAAAACTGAATAAATTTTTCACAATCACTTACTTCCTTTATTTTGTACAAGGAAGTAAAAAATGAAGCTTTTATATGTTTCAGAAACTTTAAATTAAATTCTGCTTGCTACTGTATATTTATATTCTAAAATCAGATGAAGAGTCATATATGAGGAACTGTTTTGTGAGATTGTTAGGTCAAAGAGGATTAGAAGAATATATTAATTTTTTCTTTTGTTCAGTAGAAAAACCCCCACTTTTTTCTTTATCGAGTGTATTATTATTATTGAATTTATTTATTATTATTATTATTACTGAATAATGTTTGTGATGTTTATCTCTTGTTAAACATCTTACATAATTAAGAGAATAGTTGTTTTTATATTCAGCGGAACTTCTTTGTTATATGTGCTGTTAATTTTTGTACTGGGAAAAAAACAACAAGTAAACAATAAAATAATGTTGTAAAATACATTTTTTTAATATTTTATTTTAAACTTTTAATTAATTTTTATATTTATTTTTTAATTCCTTTTGTTAGCTAATAATAAATAAATTATAATTAAGTAAAAAAGAATCAGTAACTGAAGGTTGTGTGACCTTCAATTGCTGATTCATTTTTCATACTGATATTCCTCTCAAACTCAGATGTTTATTTTATGAAGTATGTACAATTGGGTTTATATTTTTTATATTTTAAATATTAAATATAAATATTTATATATTTTTTATATAGTTTATATTTTAAAATATGTACAATTGGGTACATATTTTTCTATTACAGATTTCATTTTTTATGTAATAAAATTATGTAATTACATAATTAAATTTAATACACTTTAAAATACAATAAATTATATATATATATTATAACTTTATATATATAAATATATATAAAATTATATAATTATAAATATAACAAAGTTAATTTCTATTAGTTTATCTGTATAACTTAATTCTCTGCTTTCTGTATATCTTTTGTATAACTTCATCATCGAAACTGCTAAATAATGTTATTTGTTTAATTACATCTATTTCCTTCTTAAGTTTTTTGTTACTGTTCCTTGTGTAATATAAAGCTCTAAAAAATCAGGTTTTTATATCACTTTTGGTTTTAGTTTTCTAGGTTCTGTTACTGTTTTAACTTTTTATTTAACTAATGATAAAACTTATATAAAATGGAATGACTACTTTAAGTTGAAGGCTCATGACAGAGTTCTTGATTACTGATCTTATTTTTGAGAGGGTTTTTTTCTCTCATTTTGCAAGTGGAATAAACAATAATGAAACCTGATTTATTTGTAATCTGTTTTATGATTAACTAATTATTTTAATTGTACATCAATTGTTATTGCAATGAATTCCATTTTATTTAAGCTGGTTTTTAGATTTAATGGTAAAAGTAATTATTGTATTAATAATCATTTTGAAAATAATTAGTAAAACTGAAGTTAATTAAATAAAATTTATTTTAAATATTTTGTTTATCGTGTTAGGAAGAGTTGTTGGTATTTGGTAGTGTTAGTGAAACAATGTTGTAAAAAGCTGACACGAAACGAGTTGCCAGTAATTCAACGGATTTTTAATTCTAAAAATGGGTATCTTTTAAAGTCATAATTTATAAAATTGTGTTTTATATTTAATATTTTTTTTGTAGGATATTAATCAATATAGAAGTGGAATTGTTGGAATTGGTGGTGATGGCATATTATTTGAAATTATTAATGGTTTGTTGGAACGCATTGACTGGGAAGTTACTATGGAACGTGTAAAATTAGGAATTATACCTTGTGGATCTGGAAACGGACTTGCAAAAACTATCAGCTTTGCTTACAAGTAATGTATTTCTCTTATTCATCTCTAATTTTTTATATTTGTTTTTGTTTTTTTTTTTTTTTTCAACTTCTGAGACCATTGTTAGGTACTGCTTCAGAGGATGAGATAATCGACAATTTTTGTAGCGTATGAAAATGCTGAACGAATGAAAGACTGAAATAAACACTCGCACGAAAGAGGCTGGCAATTTTTTATATTTAAAAAATATTTATCTTTCAATTTTGTAATGATTTGTTTACACCGTCTTGTATTAAAGAATATTTTGCATTGGTACCTTGTTCTATTGCATGATAACGTTTAATATAATATGGCTTATTGAAGTATAAATACATTTTTACCTTGCAGTTCATGGTTCTGTCGATCTGAGATTTATTTAACTTTACTTTTTGTATATGTAGATTTATCTTTTGTAATTACTTGCTAATTTGAATCAGTAGAGAGTTAATTTTTATGTTTATTTTCTCTGTAAACAATGTTGTTACAGTTAGCAGCTAAGTTGGTTTCACAAAAATACTTTTATAAAAAATAATGTTATAAACATCAGTATTGGCTAATCTTGGAATAATTTTTTTTTTCTGGGTGTACAATGAAGTTTCATTGGTGCCAGGTTACAATATTAGTAGTAATCAAATATAAAAAATTAAACAATAATAATGTAAAAACATCGCATAGATATAAAAAACTTTTGTCATATGTTGTAGGTGAAATGAAAACACAGTAGAATACGGTATTAAAAATTCTAACGTTAAGTAGCAATAAGATTAGGATGATAAACATGATATGAATAATCAAATATTTGATTAGATGTGTGGCCTTAAGAAATTGTAAGACATTTGATAACATCTCTTTGTTCTGTACAATATTTTGGATGTTAGCCCCTAGTTCAAACTTTTGACACTGTGCTGCATACAGATACAGTCTACAAGAATGTTGTGTACCATAACTGGTAGTCACAACAAACACAAATGGATACATCGGTCTGATTCATAAGGTATCCGTGAGTTAATTTAGTGTGCTGTATTCACAAACGGCAAATAATAACCTCCTCTTGACAGTTATTACTGCATGAAGAGCTCCATGGTGACATAGTGTTCCTAACTGGATGAAGTTTATTGTTTAAGGTAGCATTACATTCACTTTGCCACACATCATGGATCACTATTTTAAGAAAACAGATGTCTTAAAAAACAATGCGATTAGTGAATAATGTTGTTGAATTAGAATGAAGCACATATAACCTTTTTTTAATCCAATTTGCAGTCTGCTTTATGAATATGTTAAACAGTGATTCATAGTTAATTGTTTACTGTTTTAAAAGTTTAACATATTAAATTTTATTTCAAAGAAAATAGATAAGATGATTAATGATTTTTATTTTTACAGCATGTATTTATTAATGAAATCTATTTTACTTCTTTTTTTTTTATACAATAACATGATGTTATTTATGATTTAGCTTTGTCATTCTGTCCTTCCTGTTTTTTGTTTATATAATATGTTATAATTAATGGATCATTAGCATTCTTTCAAAAGTTAAGTATTTTCATATATTCACTTCTAATAGGAATCACTGAATTAGTCATTCATACAAGGTGTGATTGTAAATTTTTAAGACAGGTGTCGCTACTGGTCATTAGGGTTTGCCTGGGGTGTGGAAGGAGAAGCTTGTTTTTTTCCTTGAAAATCCTGAAAATATCATCACCATTATTTTCTTCCATTAGAGAGTGATGTTCTGGTGAGTGAAGACTTGTTATCAGTTCTTGGTGGATTGTTGATTTCATAAGGTAGATGAAAAGGAATGAATTTTTGTCAAACTTTGTTTGAAAACTGGGAAATCGGGTTCAGAAACTTATGAACTCTTAAAAACCACTTTCAGGGATAAACGTTTTTATTTTGTTCAACAAATTCAAAGGTGACATAAATCAATCGAAGATGATCCCAGATCTGGCTGCCTTTCTACTACAAATATCAATGAAGACATTGTGCAAGTTCTTAATTTAGCGTGCTCTGACTAAAGACTTGCAGTTAGGAAGATGGCTGATGAACTGAAGTTAAGTTTCTGTGTGGTTCAGTCAATTTTAAATGAAGATTTGAACAAGCATTGAGTGTCTGCAAAATTCATTTTAAAATTGTTATTAGACCAGCAGAAACAACACTGACTTAAGTGTCCCAAGAACTGATTTATTGGGCCGAAACTGACGTAGATTTGTTTAATAGGGTAATTACAGGTGGCAAATCATGGGTTTATGGATATGACCCAGTTCCTTCTATTGCAATCATTGCAGTGAAAGGATCAAAGTTTGCCATAACTGAAAGAATCACTACAAAATTGGTCGAATGTAAAGACAATGTTGGTAGTTTTCTTTGATTCTACAGGTATTGTGTATCACAAATTTGTCCTTAGGAAACAGTTGTCAACTAGGAATGCTATAAAAGAGTCCTTCAGCATTAATATGAAACTGTGTGGAAGAAAAGGTTTGCAGTCTAGCAAGACAAGAATTGGGTCCTCCATCACAATAATGATTGGCTCATTGTGTGTTCTCGATCCTCAATTTTTGGCCAAATTCTAAATTCCTGTTCTTCTATAACCTTTATATTCCTGTGATTTAGTCCCTGCTGACTTCTACCTATTCCTGAAATTTTTTTTGAAAGAGAATCAATTTAACCCCATTGAAGACATCCAAGCATTCAAGGGAAGGGTTCTTAACATTCTTAAAAAAGAAAATTTCCAGGAATGCTTCTAAAAGTGCGTATTTGGTTGTGAGTTGGTGTGTTCAGTCAGAAGGGGACTACTTTGAAAGAGATCCATCAAAATTACCTGTAAGCACTGCCAATTTGAAATTACTAGCCCATTCTTAAAACTTTCCAGTTTTACCTCAAAAAAAGTGAATAAGAGTAAGATAATGAAAGGGTTAGATTACTGTGTATATATTTATATATATATATATATATATATATATAAAAGGGAGAATATTTTAGAAACTATATTTAGTAAAATATAG
>JAAAKQ030517336.1:0-17532 GCA_010016005.3 Zanna intricata | reverse complement strand
TCCCAATAAATATCTTGAATTTTCATGCAATTTAAATAGCATCAGGTTTTATATAATTACTCTTAACAATTCAGTAGAACGCAATTAAGGTGACATTTATAAAATATTAGTAAATAAAATATTCATATCAGCTATGACCATTAAGTCATTAAACAATCTGTCCGTCTGGATAAAAAATAAAATGAAAACAATAGAACTATCCCTGCAAATTAATTAAAAACCTACCAGTCTTTTTGTGAAGCTTGAACATACATGAAATAAAATGGAAAGAATTCAGAACCTTAATGCAAAAATTTTTATTTAATACCGAATGTGTTTAAATCTTATTAATCCAGTGTTTAAATTTTATTTATTTAAACACCGAATTCCTTATTAGAAATTCATTGGAAAATTACATTTTTGTATCCAAATTTTACATTTTACAATTAAATAACTAGATAAATATTTTCATTAACATTTTTGTACCAATCTTGCAGTAACATAGATATACTATTAAAGTTAAAAAAACAAAAGCCTCTTCCAGTGTATTTTTTTTTTTAATTGATCTACTTTTTTATGTAATGTGGATTTACAAAAAAAAAAAAAAAAATTATTAGATAAAAAAAATTTATCAGATAAACTTAAAATCTTTGCAATAAATTTCCTTTTAAAGAAACAGAAAATCTAGATTGAAATCTCTCAATAACACTGATTTAAAATTAGGATTTTAGGATCTTAAAATTCTCTCCACACAAAACTCTTATTACTATCCAGGTGGCCCAGAGTAGCTTCTGATTTTACAGTGCATGAAGAAAGAACATAAATGTGAACCATAAAATGTGTAAATATGATCATACGTGTCATGAAATTAACAATACTAAAGGAAATTCTAACCTAATGGATAAACACATGACCACTGGTATTTTGTCACTCAGTTAACACAAATTTTTAATGCGAACATTTACAACCTCTTCAATTGTCTTTCGATTGTCAATTAAAATTGTTCTTTTACAAAAGAAATAAATTGTACATTTTTACTACACATCAAACAATTCATGCATTCAAGAATTTATTAGATAAAATGTTTCTGCATTGCGACTTTTTCACATCACTCCTTTTACTTCACAAAGTAAAAATTTATTATTTTTATTATCAGAAAAAGAATTTTAATAAATTACAAGAAGGATGTATTTAAATGAAATGAAAATCCATACTAATTAATTTTACTAATCTTCTTACACAAACATTAATAAAATAATAGATTAGTAATATTGAAATATTATTACAATATACTCGTAATATTTTCTGAAGACTGTTTTAACAGTAATCGTATTTCAAAACTAAACAAAAAATAAGTTACATAGAAACAAATTAAAGACAAATAGATGTTTTTATTCTGTGATTAAGAAAAAGATGAGATAAATTAATCACCATTAATCAACTAAAAAAATTCCTCTACAGATGAATGTTCATGTTTAATAGATTATTTCAATGTATGTAGAAAAAGTAAATAAAATATTCATTATAAAAAAAGAAGAAAATGGAATCTACAACTTTTATAATGGGATTCTTTATAATGAAAACTAGTTTCATAACTATTTTCTCCCAGAAACTAAATATCTTTCTGAACTGAGACTTGAAAAACATTCACCTTTTTATTCATGGAAATTCATATAGTAGTTTTGAGTAATAGCATCAAAATTTGTGGTGCTAGTATACAGCGTCAACACACAGACAAATACGTGTGCATACAAACAAATTAGCTTGTTTTAATGTACACCCTCTTCAATAATACTTATTTAACATGAAACAACAAAAATAACAATAAATAATAATCTTTATTCAGAAAAAGTTTCAAGGATAGCGTTTTAATTTATGTCATCATTTAATAAATATTTAAAGGTTGTGGAGTATAAGGTTTCTTATACTTTCATCTGAACTCCTAGGGTGAACAGCATTTTTTTTAAAAAGCTTTGAAGTTTGTGCACAGGATACAGAAATTGAATTTTTTAGTGTATGAAAATGCCATGCCTAACTGGAATTTGAACCCAGAACCTCAGGATGAAAAGCCAAGCTACGAGCACACCACCACAAAGATCAGTATTTTTCACAACTATAACAATTCTGTACCATATTCCCATGCACAAGCTTCAACTTTATGTCTTGAATTAAATTAGCTACAGAAAAGAAATTGTAAAAGGAAAACCATAGTAAGAACGTAAGTTGTATAGTAATAAGGCAAGGTGCAAACTCAGGATGTGCTGGTGAAACAGGATATGGTCGTCATCATCATCATTATACAACACACACCAATGAATAACAAACACTAATAAAACAAGTAAAAAAAAAAGTGAAGTCAACATATTTACTCCAACAATTAATGATTTCATTTTAGAGATGTAACAAAAAAGAAGTTAAAAATTTAATTTTATACCATTACTTATTTCGGTCAGGGACATCTTATTACAATAAAACCAGACCATTAATGAACTCAACATTTGACAGTGTTATAATCCATATAACTTTGAAACAGTTTTTAGGAAGCCAAACGGAATTATAATGAATTTTTTTCCATGGAGCTCGTAAAAAATAAAAACAATATTTCACATGAAAAGCCATGACTGTCGACAACTAGCAATTCACTGTTGCCTCACTAAAATAGAACTTATATGCTTGCAACCGTACCCTTTACATTCTTTATATTTTTTTTTAAACCTCCAGGACCACCATTAGGTATTAGTTCAGAGGATAAGATGGATGATTTGTAGCGTGTGAAAATACCAGGCCTGACCGGGAATCAAACCTGGGATCTCTGGATAAAAGGCCGAAACGCTACCACTCGCACCATGGAGGCTGGCGTACCCTTTATATCCAGAATTTCACACTATTTGATTACAGAACATAAGTTATATTATTTCATTGAGTTTCAACAACAGTATTTGTAGGTTAATGACATACAATCGAAAAATTTGTCATGATGGAAATTTTAAGTTAATATGAATATTAATCAGAATGTTGTGGAAGAAGTGCATTGATTAGTTTCTATGCACAAACCAGAAACCAAATCTATTAATCTTAGTATTTTTTTTTACTACCTTCAGGGGTGCACACAAGAAATTTTACCTCTGTTATGACATGGTATTCCATTTAAAAAATTATCACGATTTTACAAAATCTAATTCTTAACAAATTTTCTGTCTCGAAGAACAATGTCTTGACTGCTGAAATAACTATACAATACATTCAATTCATAAATCACGCTTTGCAACTGAGGCAGGGCAGAAGGCCCCCACAAACTATTAAAAGCTCCTGACATATAATAAAAGGCTATACTAGAGGAAACAACATTCATAACCTTAAAAATAACATCTTTCGTGCCCTTGGGTAAAAATTATACTGATCACCAATCAACAACTTTCTAGAATTCAATCTATTAGTATGATTCCATCCAAAAACTGGGACTTTATTCCTACTAGAATAACAAATTATCTGACATATCTATGCCTCTGTAATTTCCACAGATAAAACATCAAAGCGAGAAGCAGCAACTTTCTCCCAGACTTGCAAATGATACGAGGTTTCATTAGTCACATCATTTGGCAATAAATCATTCAATACAATATTAAACCTCAGCCTTATTATAAACACCCTGTGGGTCAAGACAGCCAAAAGAAATTTTTTATTACCATTATGCCCTAGGGCTCTATACAAAAAAAACTACTTGCTCTTTAAAAACAGAATCTCAAAAATCCCTTTTTGATGTCCTGACAAATGAAAATATTCAAACCACTGCCTTCGATAGTCAGCTACCAAAACTGCTCACTCTTCAACATCACTTCCCGTCTGAGCAGTTCTCCTGAAATGGTTCATTGACCGTTTCAACAAAGACAAGTGTCTAGTACACCAAGGGGCAATTCTCACTCGAATTAAACAATGGGGAATTGAATTCTCAACAGCATCAATGAAAGCTAGAGAAAATCTTTCTGCCAGGTCTTCCAACCTAATACCATCCAAACTTATTTATAGTCTGAGACACAGAGTCTAGCAGAAAGAATAATAATAAATTTAGGCCAGTCCACCTTCCTGTGCAGGAAGCGTCTAAACAATATTTCTACAGAATTAGTGTGTTTTAATCGATTTTAAGTAACCTAAAGGATTAAACTATAGTAGACAAATCTTAACACAGGCCATCTGCTTTTATGCAAATCATTAGTGAGGAGAAGGAGAGACAAACACTTAAAGGAAAAATATAGGTTCACCCTTCTGCAAAGTATGAAATCATATGTATTGAATGTATACAAAAAAATAAATAAAATACATAAACAAACTGTGAAGAAAAAAAAAATTTTAATGTGCTTTCATAATACAATTGAAAAAATAGAGATATACTCCTTTTCATTTTGACATAAATTCCTACACCTAATGAAATATTTTATCATAAAGAAATCACTTAAGTAAAAGCTATGAGTAAATCTTATTATTAAAGGGTTTATTGCCATCCGCTTTTATTTCAACAACATTGACAGTGTAACAACCAAGTAAAATAAAATTGAAATGAAAACAAGTAAAATGACTTCATTTGAGGAGAGGAAATAGTTAAAATAAGGCTCTTTTTTACATATATTTTAGCAAAGATGGATGACAACATACACATTTAATAGTCCACTAGTTATTATAATAACATTATCACAAAAACCTTCTATTAAAAAAAAAAAAATTATAGTAAAACACTTTATAAGAATAACGGAAAAAAAATAATAGCAAGTAATGCTAAAAAGCAAACCAAATTTCGTAATATTTAATATTATTATTACAAAAAATGAATGCCCAAACTAGGAAAAATATGTTGTTTGAGAGTGAAAAACAACAATACTGTTTGGCCTTCTACGTCTATATAAGTGCAAAACAGTAATTTACAATATTAATCAGCTGAGCTTATTTACACAGCTCTTGGAAGTGTTACAGATTTAACTCCTTATCAAGAAGTAATGTAAAATAATTCTCAATTTTCATTATTTCTACGTTTGTGATTTACAAAATATCAGTATCGATAAAGCAAATAAAAATTAAATTCATCTGAATGGTCAAAATATTTGTTAATTCCCAAAATAAGTTAAATGTAACATGAATTTAAAAAAAAAAAAAAAACTGAAAGAAAAAACTTAATAAGAAAATTATATAACAGACAAATACTATCTGCACTATGAGAAGAGCCTGTATGCCAAACAAACAAAAAATTAACAATAAGACAGTAATCTACATATATCACTGAATCCGAAATCCCAAATATCTACTTTTATTCACTCATTCATAATTATATTTCCTTAACTGCTTGCTATAGGGATTTGATTCATTTGGTTGGGAAAATCATGTCAGATTCTAGAAAAAAAAACCCCTCCCCAAAAAAAAAAATTATAAAATTCAATCTAAGGGTACAAAATATTGAACTGTGATTGAAACTATGGTAAATTCTGCCAAATGAATTAATCGTGCATTTTTATTTACATACCACTTATATATAAAAATGTATCTTTTCAAATAGTTTAAGAAACAAATTTAATACAGTTATTTATTCTTTTAGAATTTATAAGCATCTACCAATCAATTATGAAAAGCTAAAAAAAAAACCTGCTTAAAGTATTCAGATCTCTTAAAGAAAAGTAATGGGTGAACAGTTAAATCAAAAATCTTTAATTCTTTATAAATATATAAAAAAGAACAAATTGTACATACTGAAGTTTCATTCTGTTAACAGGATTTTTTAATGAAATTAGGAAAATAAAAATCATTTATCTCTCAAAAACAATTTCCACATTTGAAACTTTGAAAACTATTTAAAATCTAAAATTTGATTTAAAAAACAGTTTTTAAAAGCCCTCATAGGATATTTAAAAATTACTGCAGTTTGCCTCCAGTATGCATTAAAGGCAGCCAACAATAGTAGATATTCTATTTAATAACATTACTAAAGGCAACTTCATAAATTACATTCGTTCATCAAATCTGGATGAGCATTAACAACTATCTGAATCGGAGCTGAATTAACAATACTCAAGACATCAGATATGAAGCAAACCCTTCAGATTTTAGTTTTTTTTTTTTTTGGACTCAAAGAAATATTTATAATCCATTACATAAATTATATTGTCAAGTTTAATGAACATAATTGCAACTGTAATAAATACTTTATAATATCCTTCAAAGTATAATATAGTAATCTGTGTTTAAAATCACATAATTCTGGCAGCTTTTTGTATAATACAATGGGAAAATTAGAATTTTAAGTTTTCGGAAATAAGAACACTTCGATACCAATTTTCATTCTAATATGAAATATTAAAACCTACAGATATGGAAGGAAAATTTATGATGTTGATTAAGTGATAATTTATCATTAATTAATTTTGTATTATCATACAAAAACACTTAAATAATAAAATCAAAAAATTCTAAATTTGTAACCGATAATGTAAATTAATATCCAAAAAACGTTGCAAACCATACAGTACGAATCTAGTAGATATCACTTCTTCCACTCAATAAACAAAAAGTTTTTTAATATAAATAAAACATTTTTTAACAAAATGATACTGATATAAAAAAAAGGTAAGATGACACTATATTTCTATTATCAAAATCTATTATTAATTTAAAATAAAAAAAAAAATAAATGTTAGATATATGTAACAGACAACAGATATACAATCACAGGTAATAAACAATGTTAAGCAAAAAATAGAAAATTCGTTACAAAACTCTCAGCGGCCCGATTTCAATTACATGTAATACAATATCACATTTACAGAAATAATACAATTCTTATGATTATTATTGTTATTTAATAAAGGAAAGAGTGACACATTCGAGTCCCCGGTCCATCAAATGGAAGAATAAAACGGCGTCTAACAAATTCCGAAATATTTTTTGAAAGCATTCTTCATTACAAATTAATTCAACTGAAATATAATTTTTTCATGCTTATTTTTAATTTTTTTTTCCATTTCCATTTCACTTTCAGGTTAGGTCATGGCTAAAAATGTAAACATAGTTCGTTGACTTCGATGTGCCGTCCAGTTGTGCGGATCTTTCCGGCGAAGTTCTAACGAACTTCTTGATCACCCCAGGAATAATGTAATAATTTAAACATAAAAATACACACAAGAAGAAACATAAAACTTCTGTACCTATTTTGTTGGTACAAGGGACCACGTAAGACGGATGAAAGCAGCCATTTTTCCAGGAAACTCTATTCATCGATGTGATGTTTGAAAATTTGTATAATGAAAGTTAACAATTTAGTAAAATTAAGTTCGAAAGGGCTGACAGGTAGATTGGGGCGAAGAGTTTGTTGAACAGGGATAAAGTTCGCCAAAATTTCTGCAACAAATTTCATTGCGGATATGCCACCCAATTGAATCATTTATTCCTTAACATTTAACAATGCATGTGTAAAAATGGCTGACAGCTTGGTTGATAAGTAGGCAGTAAAACGGGGTTAATTTGCCGCGTGCCCATGCATGCACTATGCGCGGGTGCACACAGATACCGGTCGTGTGCTACAAATAACTTACGTAAATGCAGTTTTTATGCAATATATGTTTATTAATGTTTAAAAATTTAATTTTGCTAATAATTTTTATCTTAAACAATAGTTTAGAACCCATTTACATACTCACTTTACAAGAGAATACTCGCCGTGCAAGGAAATGTTAAGTATCTTTACTATTTATAAATTAATAAATTATTCGAAAATAGTATAAAATGAGCTATTTAATTACCAACAATCCTGTTAGTTACACAGTTACATATTTTCGACGATTCATAAGCATTAGGTGAAACAGAATTGGAGCAGATACTTTGGTGACTTTCTTTTGGTCCCCAACCAAAAGTTTGCTATTCATCGGCGATCAATATTTCTCCTTCAGATAAATCAATAGTTTATGTCACATTGGTACGAACAATAAAAATAGCTAAACAATGAGGGCAATTAAAATAGAATCGGCATATAATTTGGCTATTGCTAAAGTGGCTTTACAAATACAGTTTGAAGAACGGCCACTATTTCTCTTCTTTTTATTCTTTAAGGTGAATTTCATTTGTTTTTGGATTAATAGAAGACCCACGAGAAATACAATGATAGTTGCGGCCGTTCGACTTTCATGGTTTCGTTTGGGCTTTCACCCAGTGGCTAGTTAAATGGATTTCTTTCAGGTAAACATTATAACAGATGCAGATCCAGTAAATATTCTCAATCCTACAAATGCTGCATTATGAACAATTTTTAATACATAATCAACTTCTCAATGATAATGACGAAATACGGCAAATAATTCACAAAGTGCAAACTGAAACAGTATCACCAGAAATATTTGAAAATAAAGAATTAGCAGACCTTTGTTTGGTCACACAACAAACGTGATTAATTTAGGTGTCAAACACGGCAAGACTGCCAAGTTTTATATATTTTTATAGAATTGATACAAAACTATTTAATATTTTTTCGAAGTAATAAAAACTTTGAATAATATTATAAATCAGAATATAAACCATTTAAACAGTGAAATCGATCATAATCAATAGTATAATACAGCCACTTTAGATGCCGTGGCCGATTCCTTTTTAACATTGAAAATAAAATAAATAATTTGAGGGAATCATTCATTAATGAGTATGCTAAATCAGCGAATAGTTTTGAAGAAACAATTAAGCAAAATAAAATACCTAATTTTAAATCAACAAACGCCAAAAAAAAAAAAATTATGTATATAATAAAGTACAGGAAGTTCAGCTTCAAAGAAATCTTTTCGAGCGTTTACTTTCTACCTCAATTACAGACAATCCAGATATCGCAAATACTCTAGCTTATCCCATTAAATCTGTAAACATGTCAATGCGTCATCTTGACGGAGCCATTTGCACTACCCCAAAATCGAAATTAATTGAATGCTTATGAATAAAAAACAGTACTGAACCTTCGCGAAGTGATGTAAAAATAACTGATGAATTTTACCTTTTACACTCAATCAGAGATGTGCCTCAATCATTCCTAATACAGCAAAATTAGATTACTGAATATAGCAAATACGAGAGCAACATAAATTCATTTAATTTTTTATCAATATTTTTCAACCTTCTATTAAAGATTATGAAAGATCAACGACAGGAAATAGCGAGGCTGATAGATTTCTTAATATCAGGCCCAGAACAAACGAGACCAGTAGATTTCACGAAAGTGCTTCGCAATATAAATTTAAACATGTTTTGGTTTAATTCTTTTTAACTTATCGGTCTAATAATGAAATGGCTGCATTTATTTAAACCAAAAAAAACATTTACATTGTTATAAGCTATTTTGATTGTCACGTTTTGTTGGAGATGCAAGTGGAAACGTTAAAACGTCGATTGACTACGCTTTTAGTTGCCCCGCTCACGAAGAAGCTAGCACAAAAATAGCATACCATATGTGTAAAATTGAGAGAGACAGAAATATAATATTAAAGTGATATTTTAATCATTATATTAAGCGATATGCTTAATATGAAAAGTAATTCAGAAATTTAGATGAATTTGAAGTTTCAAGGAAAACGAAATTCATTGATATTAGCATAATATACGAAAATTTTGGAAAGTCAATCTGCAAAAATTTAGCTGGCTTTCATGCTTTAACAGATTGCGATTAAAATCCAACCTATTATAAAAATAAAAAAAAGAGACCTTTTCAAATTATATTAAAATCAGAGCAATATCAGAAAGCATTTTATACTCTCTGAGTAGAGTAAAATCAAAACTTAGGAGAATTGCTCGGAAAGACTATGGGCTGTCGGGCCGTCAATTGTACATGATGTACCATGGTGTCTTCGAGAGTATGACCACTTACGCGACGCTCGTATGGGCACACAGATTGAACAGAAATAGAGACCTTACTCTAAATTTAAGGAATGCCCAGCACAGAGCTTTAATTGTACGCACTGGTGTTTTTAAAACGATCTGCTACGAAGTTATTATCATATTGGGAAAGGCAATTTAGTGGTGAAAGTTCGGGCAGCCATGTGGAGGTTGTGAAGAGGTCGAGTGGCCGAGGTATTTGGGATGTAGTTTCGAGCCGGGCTAGTACTAGAGCGGAACGGAGATTACAATGCACCGGATCTAAATTTCGAACAGTTGCCCATCTCCCGCCTGCGGAAGAGGCTTCAGAGCTTCGCGATGGAAGAATCTCATTACTAATGAAACACCACGACTAAGGGACGATCCTTGTATAAATTTATACAGGATCTAGGAGGATGATACGATAAAAACATTCTACTTTTACCAATAATTGATACAAAAAACATTCTCCTTACCATCAGCTGTAAGAATATATACAGATGTAAATCGTGTCACGATAGAAGCGAGAAAGTAGCTGTTTACATCGAATTTTCCTTCTAGTTTAAATAATAAATAACAGATATTCTTCAATCTTGCTATTTCTGATAACACTACACTATTAAATTTAATACATTCAAAGTATAGAATATAAGTACCAAGTAAAAATATTACTCGATTTTAAACTCAAGTGTTCTTTGTATGCTTGAGTGAGTAGTCTTCGAAAAGTCTTTTCAAAGTATTATATTGTATTTAAAAGAGAAAAACATTAATAAATTTTCTATTACCTTTAATAAGAGTAAAAAAAAATTCATTACAAAAACTTAGTTTCATATTATTTATGTATAATATTTATGTAAACTTATTTCATACTTAAGTAGTACTTTAAGAAGGTCCAGTAACATGTAAAATTCGTACACAAAGATTTAAGAAATGGAAAGAAAAAAATAAAAAATATAAGAGTAGTAATCGCTTAAAAAGAATTTCAAGAGAATCGTACTTCCAATTTCCTTTGAGAAAATCTTGCCAGAACACAAACAAGCGTATACGGTAGTCGGGTTTATCTTTTTCGGTAAGGTCACGTAATGTTATCAAAACATTATGTGGGAAACATATAACATTATGTATAAACATATGTGGGAAAAGGTTCGCCCAATCACACCAGTAACATTCTATCTGTAAAAAAAATTCCCGTGCGTTAACCTACACAATCGATTTCTGTATGCAGAACTTATTCTCTAAGTCGCAAATATTTTTATTATTTAATGGAATAAGAGCCTTAAAAAAATCGTGGCAATTTCCGCAACTGAATGATATTTGATTTTCTCTGAAAAATAAAGTATAAAGAATTGTGGGCGCCATTTTTTTTTTTTTTTTTTTTTTTTTTTTTAATTACGATAATCGTTGTTATTTCGTTTTCATGCGGGTTTTCAAATCCGCATGAAAGCACTTCGAATTAATCTCATAATGTTTGACTTGACATATTTATTCGGAAGTTAAGTACAAAGTATATAAAGAACTAGTCATACATAAAGTCTAGGTAGGAGGCTCAACTCCTTAGATTCCAGGATAACGAACTGCGTTCAGTATCATCATGATAGCGAAAATAATACTGATAAATAACAAATAAAGCCTGTTAAATTTATAAAAACTCTAAATTACCGTATTGTAATTTTTCTGAGCAACAGCTTGGTCAGCACAGGACTCAAAACTATGAGTGATCTGAAGTACGTACGGGTTTCAAAATAGTCCACCCCATCTTAAAAATAGTAGTCAAGCAACCAAAGGCAGGTGCAGCCAGTCGCGATGCGTCGTGACGCAACTGGCGCCGCACACACACACACACGGTAACGGTGACGGTGTTGATTGAGCCACCGTCGCACCTTCAAAGCTACTTTTACCGATAACCAGGAGAAATCGTAAAAGACAAGTACCTTTTTCGTAGGGAATCAGATTTCAAATACTGCAACCAAATTAGATTTGAACGATTGGCCGTAATCAAGTTAAATATTGCCAAGGAGTGTAATACGGAAGGTACCACAAGCCGTTAAATGGAACCACCACTTTGAAACGGTTTAACATTTTGTAACAGCAATAATCCTAGTTCTTTCCAGGTATAAAAATTATGTTCAAGGAAAATTTCAGCTCAATACGTCGAGTAGTTTTTTTGTGAAAGAATAACAGACTCACAGAAACCACTAAATTTTTATATATGTAAGATATTTATATATATACTTACACAATATATAACGATAATAAAAATTTGTATAAATGGGATTGTAAACTTTTCTTTAAACTCTCTCCAAAAAATAATATATATATATATATTTATATATACTAAGTACACATATATACTTAATAAAAATATTAAGTATAAATACTGAATCTGAATTTGATTAGTTTCTTTCGAAACGGTAAATATACTCTGCAAACGGTTCTATTCAATCAATTATGAATCATTTCCCTCAACTAAATGATGTTCCACCGATGCTATTTTGACAATACATATATACAAAGCAGAGAAACTATGTTACTATGCGTTTTTAATAATCAATACCAATGTCTTAATTCACATTATTTATTATCTGCTGCAAAGATGTCACCGAAAAAAAAAAGCCATGATGGTTAGGAGAGCAGCGACTTTGCGACAGAAGTAGGCGGATGTTATAAGCGCAACACACACTAAACTAACAATTACAATTAAACACAGTTAAATATATCCATAAGCTGTATGCATTACACATAATAACAAGATAGCTGCACTACATTATTACTAGTATGAGCTTCTTTTGTTTCAAACAACGGTTTGCAGCGGAAGAGAAAAAATTCTTCCACCCACAAAACGTTATCAAGCACTGCGATGAGATCCATTTTAAAGTGTGAAGCTATTGACGAAATTTCATGTCTTATAGAAGACAATAACACAGGTCGCAAAATTATATCAACTATGAAATTGTAGCTACTATTAAACGCAACTATAAAAATCTTAATGCTAAAATAAAAAAAAAAAAACACTGTCTGCCACAAAAATTGAAAAGATAATAACCTCTGCGTAGTTAAATACGTTTTACCATACTGCCGGTTCCACATTATAATGTACAACAAATATTTCTTCTCAATCATGCGATAAGTTAAAAAAAAAAAAAAGGAAGACGTTTAAAAGAAGTATTTAAACAGAAAAGTTGTTTTATAGATACATACTCCTATGTATTTATATATTATATGGAGTGAACAAATATTATATGGAACAGACTAACGGCTTATATAACAAGAACATTAGTTATAAATTAAAAAACTGAAAACATGATATTTATTTAATTTGCAATAGTTACAATATGCTGAAATTCAATACCTTTCTCTATGATGGACGATTCATTTTTTAGGAAGTGAAAAATTACATGACTCGTATCCGAGGACTTCCCGATGAAAGGAAGAGATGTTACTATTCCGCCACAGAGATCGGCAATAATGCATTCGTCAATAGATCGAATTGTGATATGTGGAAGGATTCTAATATAGTATTAATCAATATTATTATCTTTATGAGAAAAATGAAATAGAACATTTAACTAAAAATATATCCAATAAATAGTGGTATACACACGTTTCGGATTAGGAATACATATTATATTAAAAAAGTGTTAAAAGTAAGAGTAAGTGTTGAGTAAAAAAATTGTACTAACATAAATTTACATTAAACATTAACTAACGACCCATCGAGAGTTTTGAACCAAACCTATTTAAAAGTACATCTAACCGTAAATGAATACGCTAACCACTCTACTATAAAGCAAATCAATTCAGTGGCTAAATTTTTTATCTATTAACAATTGAGTAGTCTCCTACTAGAACCATAAAGAAATTCCGCTGTTGGATCTTTACATATACAATGTATATGAGAGAAAGTATGTGCTATGCTTAGTAATTTTTATTTATTTTACAAAATAGATTCATTATGAGATATTGCATCAATCACCATTTCTTTTTTATACCATACGACAATTCGTTAAATAATACCGGTGAAAGCACAACAGTGAAAATTAGCCTTTAGTAAAACTAACTTGATTTTTTTTCTCTATAATTTAAAAAGTAACCTAGAACGATATTACACATAAAATCGAGTACGAATGTACTATTTAATACTACTTAAATGTCTGTCTGTAGATCCTATCTAGTAGGCTCATACGTAAACCAGAAATTTATTCGGATGGAACCGTCTCTTCTGAGTTTTAAACTGTGGAGGCCATCGGCAACAATGTAATTTTTTAAAGAGAAAAAGTTGTACATCATACAAACATTCAGCCGGTTGTGAGAGTCTAGTTAATTAAAATAAAACAAAAATCTTAACTTTCTACACAATTTGCATTGAATAGTAAATATTTTTTAATGAATTCATTTTATTATCTCCTTTTGCAGAAGAAATTCTATGCAACGTTTTAAAAACTGCATTACCCATTATTCGAAACAGAAATCTGCATTCTGAATGAAGAGTGAAAAACATAGTAAAAGACTGAAACAAAAACATAGTTTTTTAAGTGGAACAAGAAGCTCTATACAATAATAGGTGTTTATTTCATAAAAATCTTAATATAAATGTATATGAGTAATATTATAATTACACTGTTGACACGAATCAGCAATACTTTTTTCCGCATTTTCTCTAGAAAGCCGTGAAATATAATGTACGATATTGAAAGAAATTTTATCTCAAACCGTTGAAATTAAAAAAGTAGCAATTAACACTGATAAAAATCGACAATTCAAAGTGCAATTTACGAGAAGCTAAGGACTACAATTCAGCAGGCGAGTTCTAAATTTGGAAGTAATATTGTTCACATCTCTTACAAGTTATCAATAACCGGCCGAGTCGACCGGTAGATAAAGTGCTCACTGCCAGATTAGTCAGTCCAAAATCAACTGGCACGAATTAAATTCCCAACAAAGGTTCGGCATTTTTCAACCTTCACTTCATATACCTCATTCATCATTAAAATACGAATGATAAAGAGTGCAGAGTACGCAAAAAAGAAACTTTTAACGACCTGTAGTAAACATACGAATAAGTAGGCCGAACATTTTACTGGTTATCGACTATAAATTGTGCCTTTGGATTGTTTGATTTTATAAAATTATTTCTATTAATTTTCTGTACAAAGAGAAAAAAATGTGCAAGACAACCCATCTTACATGTTAAATTATACAGTACTCATCTTTGTATTATTTTATAACTTTAAAAATATTATCTCTTTCTTTGCTGAGTAAAGACCGCGCATAAACCTTTATAATGAAAGGGGTAGATTAATTTGTTAACGGTAACTATGTTTTCCACTCTTTTTTATAACTTGATGCTTGTAAAGGAGCAGATATAAGAGGCACTACTCAGAATTACTTTCTGCGAGATTAACTGACCCAACCAGTCGCTGCGAAGTCAGTAGAACTGAATATGCCCTGCGATTCAATCGGACTACCTTCTCGATTCACAAAATATATTCGGCTCTGTTAGGATTCAATAAGAAAAAAAACTTCTCTGCTCATTTATCCGAGTAGGCCTAATACGGGATGTTACAATTGAGAAGCGTTGTCATTTTTTGCGTCTGCTGCTGTAAAGTTACGGAGCCCGAGATAAATTTAAAAAAAAAAAGATTCTTTCTAATATTGCTACATCGCCTAAGACTGAAAATTACCGTAAATGTAAAAAATAATAAATTCAAAAGACTAGTCTAAGCGAATATCCATACCTTTCCAACAATGTAAACGACTGTACCTGATCATTTACCATTTTCTTCTTTTCGTTCCTGTAATCCAACGGAGTTCGGTTTCTGAAGTTCATTTAAACCTCATTATCAAACTCTTTCTTTTTAGAAGCTCCAGTATTATTATCGGGTAATTCCAACCACTTCTAAAATTCCTAAATAATCTTACAACCACTTTTATCCGCTATAAATCCTCTTTTTCAGGAGGAATTTTTCATAAACTATAGTTACTGAATGGTTTCTATTTCCCAAATAAGTAAGTAATGAAAATTCCAAAGTTTGTTTAAAAAAAAATCAAGTATACAATATCTTTACAGTACCCAAAATTCATACTTTAGCTCCGACTTAAATTCAATAGTTGTTTTCCTAATCTGTTGTTAATAGTCAGTCATTCATCTACGACATCCACAATGCCTATGACTTCTACGTCAATCATCAGATCACCAAAAATGTTCACTGACATGGAAAAAACTTGACTTTATAGACTATTTCTCTTCGATTCTTTTATCGTAATCATTGTTCAGGCGATAAATTCTGTAACTGGGCCATCTTCTATTTACTCGCTTACTTAAGCCGAATACGACTGTTGATTAAAATTTTTCAAACACGTGAAAGATCTTAAGTGCATATGGTATAATTGAATGTAAACCATTTTTCGAATATTTATCCGTGTTTTGCACTCTTTCCTGAGCTTAATAAATAATGTTTCAACGTAATTAAATAACCAATGTAGGATCTGATAAGGTTAAGACTAAATTTGACATGAAAATCTCTGTTTACCCAATAAATAAGTCAAATTCACCCAAATAACAGTTACTTTTATGTCAAAATATAAAAGTATTTTAAATTTTATCAAGAGTAGTTAGCCTGTATTAATATAAAAATGTTATTTTTATTTAAAACCATCTGTAATTACGAAAATATACATTTTTTTTTAACTTAATACGAACAGCCAAAAGCAATCTCATCAGAAGGTTTTTTAAATTAGAAATACAAAACAAAATTCTGTAATAACATCATATAATTATATACCGCAATCGATCCGAAATTTTCCTTATTTATATCACTCAGGTGTAACTCTTTTCATTAACGAACTGAGATATTTGAACATTCCATAATAATCTTATCACGCATAATTAAAGAGTTGTTTTTAGATTACATCACTTTTTCGCGCTTTGCTATGTGCTCCGAAGTTAGATCGATAACAGAGATTAGAACAGTACTCTAATACTACGGTTAATAATATTATACAAAAAAAAAACCCAATTCTCTCTCAAAAGAATTCCATAAACTTATCATCGTAAAAAAAAACCAGCAAAATTTATTTAAATATCCTGAGAAAAAAGTAGTAGACGTAGACAAAAGAAAGCACAAAAATTAAAGTTCTTCTTTCTATTAAAAATAGAAAGATAAAAATTCTGAAAATAAAATAGCTATTAAAAAATACGTTTAATTAAAATTAGGAATAATTTACTAAATTTAGGAAAAAAAATTAATTTGTATCTCTACAGATACCTATCTAGGGAAACTAAAATTTCCTCACTGTGCGATGCTAGGGTCGCGAGGCCTGCGATCCGCCAGTTCAACTACTGTATGTTCGCTATGTTTTACAAAAATTCTAAACGGTATACCCGATTTATGTATTCTATTTCTTTTTGACTGATAAGGATATTTAACTGTACTAAATTTCACAGCGTATTCTATCCCCAAAATCGACTAGGTAATACCGTATTACATCGAATATAAGACGCATATTTTTACGAGTTTTTATGCGTCTGTATTCGTGATGTGTCTTATATTCGATGGAGGGGGTTGACGACTGCTAGATATAACGATACGTAAACACCTGACATATACAGTAGACCTTTTTTTTTTTTTTATTGTTTAACCTCCGGAACCACAATTAAGTATATCTTCAGAGGGATGAGATGAATGAATT
>JAAAKQ030517303.1:0-19246 GCA_010016005.3 Zanna intricata | reverse complement strand
GGCATCCCGACCGAGGCCTGGCTGATGACTGAGATATGTAATCAGTACGAAGGTCAATAAGACGACTCCCGATAAAGTCCCTCAGGGCTAGGAAAGGGGGTGGTGTTGTGGCGACCGGAATCATCACTTGGTGGCTGTCTTCCCCTACGGGGGTTGGGATAAGTGCTTAACAGTGGCCGGCGTGGCGTGTTGACCTTATGATGGAATATCGTAGGGAACTCGCCAGGTATTTTAGGTTAGTTCGTGCCTCGCGTAGGGATTCCTGGCGCACTTTTGTGCGTGAACAGGGCAACAAGGATCCATGGGGTGCCGTGTATAGGGTGCTTGAACGTAAGAAAACGACTGCAGTCCTTCTGTCCGCTCTCTCGACCCGACGGGGAGTGGTTGTTGATAAGGGACGTGTTCTCACTCTTTTATTGAATGACTTACTCTCGGATGATACGGAGACTTCCTTTCATCACCACCGGATACGCCACGAGATGGCGGCATACCGCGCTGAACATCGGTCCTCGGAGGTGACGGAGGCGGAGGTGCGGCGGGTATCTGTAGTGCTTAACATTGATTGTAAGGTAAAAATGGATATTTTTATTTTTTTATTATTATGTGCTTATTTTATACAACTCTACAATTTTTTTTCTTTTAAAATTGTAATAATTTAAAAAATGAATTGTGAAATGAGTAAACTGTTAAAAACGCTTTTATAAAATTATCAATTTTTTTTGTCACTTATCAATTGTATGCTTTTATGTAAACCACTATTTTTAACAGGTAATAAAGCAGCAAAGGATAGTACTGGTCAAATAAAGTATATTTATTTTTTATTCCCACTTTAAATCAAACTGAAATTTACTGAAGATTTCTAGATAAAAGCAATAAAAAATTATTATATAAGTCAATATTTTGGTTAATAACCAAAAATAGAATTTATTTCAATAGTTTTACAAAATTATAAATTTTAAAACGTTCTTATATTTATCAAATTTTTACTTGAACTTGACCATGACCTCATGCAGGTGAGAAAGATTCCAGTGTAATTTGTTATTCTTTATCTACTATAAGATGATCTTTTATTTTATATAAAACAAATAACTTTTCATGTGGAATATGCCCGGGTTTTTTTATGTCTGTATGGGCCCATTGGGTTTCAAGTATAATAAAATTTCTTTTTCAATGCAATAAGGGTGTATAAAAAGAATTGCACTTTACAGTTAGTTCCCTGGCATGCTAATACTTATTAGTGCTAAATACACAGGTAAACTAATATATTTCACCTTCATATAATTATAAAACAGAAAAAATAGTTAATGTTATGGTCTTAATACTTATCTGTACAGCAGTATTCATACTTAAGGATGTACACATTCATGTCATTGCTATCAATATAATACAAGTAATTTTTTACTTGGCTTTACTAAAAAAAATTATACATAAATAAAGATTAACTGTATCTCAGTTATTTTTTGATATTTATATGCAGAACTTTTCTTTCTTCTGTTAAATAACAGATATTATTTTAATTACTACAGTATATCTAGCTAATAAAAAAAATTTGAGCGTAACCCAAACATTGAAACATGTCTTTTAATTATACATTCTGTTCAATACTCAATTTGGTGTTAATTTATAAAAAATACTTTAAAAAAAAATCTAAGTACAACTTTTTGTTAAATAAACATACTTCTGGAACTTTTCTTTTTTTTGGAGGAAGTTTTTTTTTGGAGGAAGAAGGAAATTACTGAAGCCTATTCTCATACTTCTTCAGTTGCTTTTTCCACATCAGTGTCAAAATCGTTGAAATGCTTTCATTTTAGAGTTTATTTCAAAAAAAGAATAATGAAAATTAGCTGGTTAAAATCTGAAGTATGGTGGATGCATTAGGTCCATTTTAATCAGCATGAGTTAATTTTAGTACATTGTCACATAGTAGTATTCAATTGTTTGTTTTCATTATTTGGGGAATTCGATTTGATTACATGCTGAAAAATATTTTCACAATTACTTGTGTATTTCCTGGAATCTGTTCATTTTGATTTCTTTGGTCATGTCAGAACAACATTTTTTTTCTGTATTTAAGAAACCCTGTCCCAGCTCTTTGATTATATTGTTCATAACGTATTTAACTTCATCAACAATGGAATATGGTCTCTTGCCAGTAGCACCTGATTTCTTCCTTATCTACAGGCAACATATTTTAAACAAACACTGTGATTTTCAAATCACTGTGGAAAACACAGAAACTCTTCAACAGATTGCTCTTTATCCACTTTGATAAAACACTAAATGTTTTCATGAAAGATGAGCACATACTAAAAAAAAAAATATAAATACCAACATGATACTTACAGAAACACTTAAATCAATTACAAACATGTGCTTTTTCATTGCAAGCTTGACCCTACATGGATATTCCAAGAAGCATTTATCTCTGATTGTGAATTAAAATGTATTATTTTAATATATATTTTTTAACTTGCAATGATATTACAAACTTGTGATACTGTGATGCCATTAATATTGCTGGTTTAAGAAACAATAATTCTGACATAAACATAATTATTTTCAAACAGAAGGTATTTTGTTAAGATTTGAAGTACAATGTATAAACAAATAAAGATATAAAATAAAATATTACTGAAAATTATCACATTAAAAGGTAATTATTAACTGTAACAAAATAGTTAGAGAATCTTTTATTTACAAACGGCTAAATACAAAAGTACAAAATATATAAATCTGGTTCACATAAAGTTATTCTGCTAATTTATTAATTCATGCAAAATGGCAAAAACTTTCAAGAGGCAATAATGGCAACAACTTTGCCATTTTGCCAATATTGCCTCTTGAACAAATAGTTTGTTCACAAATAATAAATTGTTCTTGAATCTATTGTTCTACTACAATTTATGTCACAATTGTAACATTTTATTTAACTGTCAAATGGCAATAAATTTCTAGACTTTAATAAACAATTAAATAATATATCAAATGCACTTATGTTATAAAAAAAATGGAATAATACTTTAAAAGACTGAATATTTTTAAATACATTGATTAATTCCCATATGGTAAAAGATGCATATGTAAAAATAATTAATACAATGAATCCTAAAAATAATTAAAAAAGATTAAAATTAAATAAATTAATATAAAACTAATGTATTGTTACTATTAACTCTTGCTTAATTTTTCGAAAGACACACTGATTAATTTCAGCTGCACTTACTTTCATTTTCTCACACTATTGATGTGGCATTAATAGATAAATACAAAGTTGTGTTGTACAATGATTAATTCTCATGATTCTGTATGAGAATAGTTTGCAAAAACAGAAATTACTTTTTCTGCAGCAGAGATAACTATACCATATTAATGGAGTATAGAATTTATTTATTTACAGAGAAATTTGTAAGAAATGATAAGTAATTAAGAGACCTTGAATTGGGCAGGCAAGATAAAATCAAACAAATTCATTAGATACCAATGAGACAATTTTTAGATTTGTTTATATCAATTACAAGTATTTTTCATAAATTTTGTTTAGATACATTAAGTGATAAAATAATCCCATTATTTCAAAATCTCATTAAAAGCAACACTACTATATTCAAACAAGAAATATAAAACTTTATACTCAACCTGACAAATTATGTCATTTTACAAATATACTGTTGAGTTAACGCATTTGAAAATTAAATTTAATTACTTAAGAAATTTTACTACTATCTTTGTTATATAAATCGTGTATTGTTTTGCTAATAACTGAACCAACACAACGTCCTAATACACCAGGAGGTTTTAATTTGGCTAATAAGTTTTCACCACCTCCTTCTTGATATGCCTGAAAAAGGAGTCGTGGGCAAGGATATTTCTCAACAATTGTTTTCGCTTTGTCAAGTGACAAACCATGAAGCTGAAGCAAATGACGAACAAACATCTCACGGACAGTGAATTTCTGTAAAAAGGAAATTTTACAAATAAGTACCAATAAATAAAAAATTCAAATAAGAAATTTTAATAAAATGGATGCTTTCAAATTATTTTTATCATTCACTTTCTTTAGATAATAACTCTATAAAAATGATAACTAATTAAATGATGTCTTTTCAAACCATACTTAATAATATGGGCATTTTTTAAAATAAATTACGCAATACTCTTTAATATGAAAAATAATGACCTTATCTTAACATTTAAACTTTATTATATATGTTTTGCCAAACTGTTACAGCAGTGAAAATTTAGTCCCAAGACATTTGCCATAATAGTACGCTTTGTGTATTGCTGTCAGCCACTGTTACATTTAATCTATGCGTTGATAACATTAAAGGTTAGATACCGATCTGATCGGTTCGTTCTTGCTACTGATTACGTGTCTTTGTGGTCAGTTGCAGTAGAGACACCGGGCCAGAAGCTAGTATTATTTCAAACACGTTAGTCGTAACATACAACGTATCACTCATAAGCCTTTCATGTTAATATGCAAGTTTTTTATTCATAAGTGTAAATTACAATATATTCAAGAAAATTATACTATTCAAATTTATACTAAAATATATTATTATACCTTCAATGTCATCAACGCATATACTACAGTTTACAACAATAAATAATCGTTCTTATCATGATCTTGTCTTCATTTATTCAAAACGCTACGAGCTAATCCTACTACGTTAAGGTATACATATTGGTCCTCCGTGTATCCATATGTCTATCTACAAAAAATTCTACAACTTTAAATATTTATTGGTCCTCTGGGCCGGATATGAACCAGCGACCTACTGATATTTTTTGTGCCTTACGGTCAGGATATATTGAATTACAACAACCTGTGGACATCATTTTTTATTATAACACGAACAGGATTTCAACTTCAGCAACGCTCTACATTTATCGTAATCAATTTTTATAATATCTATCTTATATACTTTACTTATTATTTTTACATCTTAAAATTGTTATTACTATATTACATTATAATATATTTTTAATCTAATCTGTTTAAAATTAAATTTAAAATGTCTGATAAGAAAGAGCTTATTAGAAAACGTGGTGTAATTAAAGCATCAATTGTTCGATATTAATACTTTTGTAGATAATTTTAATATTGCAAAAAACGAAATCTATTCTTCAGAAATAAAACTAACAAATGTGTTAGAGACTTACAAACTAAATATGATAATATTCAATCTCAACTAGAAATTGTTGATGATTCTTCCATTATTACTGAAGACAGAATACAAACAGAAGATAATCTGTGTAATATAACGTAGTGTAAGTTAAAATCATTGTTACATAAAATGTCAGTACAACCCGATGAATCAAATAATGCTAACGTTAAACCAATTCTTACTAATCAATCACAGTTTTTGTCAATTAAATTACCATGTTTCAATGTAAATATACTTGAATGGCAACATTATTTTAATACTTTAATGATTTAATTCATTTTAGAAATGATCTGTCTGAAATTCAAAAATTACATTATTTACTTCATCCCTGAAGGATGAAGCTCCTAATATCATCAAAAATCTGCCAATAACTAATGAGAATTATACAGCTGCATTAAATCTACTTAAAAAAAGATTTGATAATAAATATATAATTTCTGCACACCTTATTCTAAAAACTAGTTTTATTGATAGGGAATCTGCAAACAATTTAGATAACTTTATTAATAAAATTAATTGTTGTATAAGTTCATTGGAAGCAATGAATTTACCTGTAAATGCTTATGAACTCATTGTCATACAGTTATTAGCATCATGCAGTTATTATAAGTTAGACAAAAATACTTCCAAACTTTGGAAGGAAAGGCTTTCAAATGATAATTTTTCTAATTTTAAAAGCATTATTGAATTTCTTAATTTTAGAAGACAGATACTTGAAAATGTTGAAGCTAAACCTGAATTAAATTCTCAATCAAATATTATACATTCTGAAAGCAAACAAACATCTAAAAAGTCTTTCAAGAATCAAGGTAAATATATCAAATTCAAGTAAAACTTACAAGGGAAATTTAGTTATCATGTAAAATCAAAACCTATTCAATGTATCATGTGTAAATTTAATCATTGTTTATATTCATGTAAAAAATTCCTTGATTTAACAATAGAAAAATGCAAGGAGTTTTAAAAACAAAACAAATGTTGTTTTAGTTGTTTAAGAACTGGTCATCCTGTTATTAATTGTAAAAACAAACATGTATGTAAAAAATGTTCTAAAAAACATCATTCTTTAATTCATATTGAAGCAAGTGATAATTCTAGCAGTAAACAAGGTAACAATACATATTGTGCTCTAAAGTTATAAACAGATAGGAACGTTCTCTTATCTACTGCAATTTGTAATACTATTAACACGGAAAATATCAATCCTGTAGGATTTTGCTTGATTCAGGCAGCCGAGCTACTTCTGTACAATGGACTTTGCTAAAAAACTTGGATTATCTACAACAAAAAATAATCTTTCGATTACTGGAATTAATAATTCACTATGTCAATCTAATTACAGTGTTGCTATCAAATTATTTTCAAGATATCAAAACTTTACGTTCAAAGTTCTTTGTGCTGTATTACCCAATCTAACTTATAATCTTCCTACTGAATCATTTAATTCATGTCAACTTAATTTGCCTGAAAATTTATTTCCTGCAGATCCAGAACTTAATACTTTATCTAATGTTGATATTCTTTTAGGTGCTCAATACTTCTTAAATCTCATACTACCTGACAAGTTTATGTTTAACCAACACTATCCGATACTGCAAGAAACCAAACTAGGATACATTCTAGCTGGAAACCTTCCTTTCAATCGCACAAACAATAGTTCTGCTTTTTCATTTTTTTATTCATAATGATAATAAAAACCTTTCTGTTCAAATAGAAAAATTTTGGGAATTAGAGGAATGTAAAACTAAAACACACAATAAATTAGACACCATATGTGAAAAACATTATACTGAAAACACCAAGCGAAATGAAAATGGTAGATTTATTGTTTCAATACCATGTATATATAACAATTGTGAATTTGGTGAATCATTTGAAAATGCAAAATAAATTTTTAGTCTTAGAACATAAGTTTAGAAAAAATTCTAATTTTAAGAACAATTATTGAACCTTTATCAATGAATACTTCCATTTAGGTCACATGTCTTTACTAAATTCTGAAGATTGGTTAACACCGAGTTCAAAAGTATTTTATTTACCACATCATGCTGTGTTCAAGAATTCATGTTTGACTATAAAAATGAGAGTTTTTTTATGGTTCTTCAAAAACAACTAATGGTTTGTCATTAAATGATACATTACTAGTTGAACCTACTGTTCAACAAGATCATTTTGCTATTTTACTTAGATTTAGAATTCATATTTATGTAATTACTGCTGACATAACAAAAATGTATAGACAAATTTTAGTTAAACCCACAAGATTGTAAATTACAACATATCCTGTGGCATGATTCACCAGATAAGGAATTAAAACATTATGCTTTAAGAACTGTAACTTATGGTGCCGCTAGTGCTAGCTTTCTAGCTGTCTTATACAAATTGCTAATGAAAATAAAAACAATTTTCCTCTTGCTTGTAATATTATAAAAAATGATTTTTATATTGATGATCTTATAACACGGTGTGATAACTTAAATCAAATAAGAAAAGATAATTGTAATTTACTAGAACAATATGGTTTTCCACTACATAAATGGTTTTCAAACAACCAATTAATAGTCTCATCCAACAGTGATACTTCTATGTCATTTAATAAAAATCAGAATGTACATACTCTTGGTATTTTGTGGAACAATACTACAGACAAATTAACATATGAAATGAATCAAGGTTATGATTCTAAATGTACAACAAAGTGTAAAATTTTATCTGTCATTGCAGGTATCTATGACCCTTTAGGTCTAATTGGCCCCGTAGTATTTTTATGTAAATATTTCATGCAACAATTATGGCAGTCTACGATTAATTGGGATCAAACATTACCGGATAAGTTATTAGCTCAATGGTCTGAACTATATAAGCAATTAAGTTTAGTTAATAGTATTAGTGTACATAGATGTATTAAGTCTAACAATAACAGTAATATAAATTTATCTGAAATCCATGGATTTGCTGATGCATCTGTTAAAGGTTATGCATGTTGTATATATATATATATGTTTATGATAATGGTGATATTTCATGTAAACTTTACTTTGCTCTAACTCAAGAATTGCCCCTTTAAAACAAATCTCATTGCCAAGACTAGAACTTTGTACTTGCCTACTCCTTTCTCGCTTACTTCATAAGGTTGTACCTACATTACAAATAAACATTGATGAAATCAATTTATACTCTGACTCTACTGTTGCCTTACATTGGGTAAAGGCTGAACCTACAAGATGGAAAACTTTTGTTGCAAATAGGGTTTCCAAAATACAACAAAATTCTTTAAACTGTGTTTGGCATTATGTCAAGTCTAATGATAACCCTGCCGATATACTTTCACGGGGATGTATTACAAAAACATTAATTAACAATCCTTTATGGTGGCATGGTCCTAGTTGGCTTTCACAAGACTCTTTCATATGGCCAAATGATCACTTTAATTCTAATGGAAACAATATTAACTTACAATGTCTTATTGAAGAACGTCATAAGGTTTAAGTGTTCCTTTCAACCTCACCCATAACTATTTATTCTGAAAGGTTTTCATCATTATCCAAGCTACTTCGTGTTTTTAGTTATTGTTTTAGATTTATCAATAATATTAAACACAGGCCTATTATTACAAATCATAGTATTCATCAGACAATTCGAGTCAATCATAATACCTTCAAGTGGCATGAAAAACGATTAGTTTCATTCATATCCACATATCACAAGGTGTCACTTGTAGAAAAGACTAACAAGCATATAGAAGTAAATGAAGTGAAACCATCTATTATTTTTGTATTATAACAGGTACATGGGTGGTGTAGTTGTTCAAGACAAATAGTTACAATGTTATCCTGTTGAACACAAACATGAGAAAAAGTGGTACATAAAACTTTTTAAAAGAGTGAAAAATATTACAATTTTAAATTCTATATAATTTGGAAGAAGAATCATCAAACATTAAATTATCTGTCATTCAAATTATGTTTAATCAGTGAACTTATTCAAAAACACTGTAAGAACAAAAAAACCCTGTAGTGATCAGCCAACAATCAAGCTTCTCCCATCCAGTCTATCTGACCAACATCTCTCAAAGAAAATTCCACTGTTGGTAAAAAACCAAGTCCACAAAAGTGATGTGTTGTTTAATATAAAGATAAAAGGAAGGATTCTTCCTACTGGTGTTCTAAGAAGCTGGCTTGTGGACAGATCCATGTTTTGAGATCTGTTACACTGATAAACCTTTTAAGCTAACTGTATACCTCCTTTTTCATCCTATAAAATTTATTAATCAGTATTCTAAAATGTTTATTATTTAAGTTTGAAATATTACACACATTAATCTAAAGTATAAGTTAAAATAAAGTAAATTCAACTAATATGTTCGTTTCTGTATTTTTATTTTAAAAAAATCTCATGCAGATGGGATTAGGGGAGTAGCAGTTATCTGCATAACTAACATGTTAAAGTTTTTAATGAATCTAGTGTAACAAGACCAGTATAACAGACCTGAGTAATGGATTCCTATGAATAAAGAAGAAAGTAGTACAAAATATAATAATGGGAGGAATCCAGAAAGAGGCTAAAAAGTATCCTTTTAATACATCTAACAATTCCGATTAACAATCATTCTTTGTAATTTTGCCTGTAACAGATGTTGTTCAATGAAATGGGGTCATTGAACCAGGGTAGGAATCTTATGGGAAAATGACAGAGTGGATGATCATTCTCACGCTTTGAGTTGGTTGAGGCCTTGCAGGTAAAGAGATGATAGAAGTAAAAATATTCCGGCGAAGATGAGTTGAAATTAGTTCTGCAAGGGAATTCTAAGGGAGAAGTTATTATGTGTGTTTGAAGAGTTTATGTCAGTTCGGTAGAGGAGCAAATTTTTAATGTGTACAAATTTGACGCCATTAAGGTGATGTCACAAGTAATTCCAGTATATGAAAACAAGAAGTGGTTAGGTGATTTACTGTTAGACTATAAGCGAATCGTGGATACCGGTGTTCTTTGGTGGTTGGTTTTCAATTAACCACACTTTTCAGGAGTGGTCGACCTGAGATTGTACAAGACTACAATTCATTTACATTCATACACATCATCCTCATTCATCCTCTGAAGTAATACCCTACGGTAGTTCCGGAAGCTAAACAGATAAAGAGAGAATATAGGTGAAAGAGATAATGTACTAAATTTCATTCATAAATTGTTAGAGTAGTTTTATTGTGAAAGAACTTTATACTTGTCTTATCTTCTGTACTACTGTTATTAATTCAAGGCTAGATGTTTAAAGTGCTAAGATTAGCAGTCATACTAATGTCTTTTGTCAATGGGACTGAATTCTGGTTTTCGATTGTAAATAAATCCTGATGATTATTTTAAATTTTGTTTTGTACGTAATCACTGTTTGTTATTATTATTATTATTATTGACATTTATCATTATTGTCTGTTGTCATTGTTGTGAATTGTTTATTACTCTTATTGTCAATGTTATTACTGATTTGTCTTACTTTATTTATGTTCTTAAACTGATAAATTGTAATTATGTAAACACTTTCAATTGTCAATCTCTCAATATCCTGATCGAGCTGCGAACATACAACACTGACTTATGTAGTTTGCCTAAGTAAAGATTTTACTTTCTCTTTATATCATTCAGTTTCCAATATTTTCATTTTGTTTTTAATTTAAATAACTAATCACAATTTTAGAACCTTTGTGAAAAAATTGTGGAGTCTTACATGCTGGCTTTTTTTTTTTTTTTTTAGTTGAAAATCCCAAAAATGAATTTTTAAGATATATTTCTGAATTTTTTCAAACATACAATTTTACATGATACAATGGAGGTAAAATCAGTTCTTTTTTTCTGATTGAAGAAAAATAAATGCTAATAATATCACACACACAGAATTATATTATTTCATAAAAAATTTGTTATATTTACTAGAAATTTGTGTCTGACATTGAAAAACAGCTCAGTTGAAAATCATTGCATCATTAGACATGGACCTATAACTTCTGTTAACTCAATACTGCAAAAAATGCACTCAAATGGCCATTAATCACACAAATATTCTACTATACACAGTTTAAGACAAGATTCAGGTACTTATTTTGAAAAGAGACTCTTGTACTGTTTAGTCCCGCTTGGCTTCTTTTGTTTCCTTTGTCCTTTTGTTTTTATTGTTCTTGTTTCTTTTTTGTATTAATTCTTCACTAGTTATGTTTTGTGTGTTTTAGTTTCAGTTCAAGTCGTGTGTTGAACTCACTTTACCTTCTCAGGTACATGATTTCAGTTCCTTCATTCAAACAATTGTGGATTCAGCCTTTTTTAAGACCAACTGAGATGTATTTTGTTTTTATGTGAATATTTGTAACTGACTGCAATATGTCTACCGCTGAGGTTTCTGAAGACGACCTCCAGTAAAGCCCATCATGACTACGTTGAGGGGGATGGTATGGCAACCAGAAACGTTACATGGAGGGTGTCTTCCTTTTTGAGTCAGGACGCCTCCAGTTAGGTATTACTTCAGAGAATAAGGTGAAATGGCAGTTTTGTAGCGTGTGAAAAATGCTGTGTCTGACTAGGATTTGAACCTGGGAACTCTGGATGAAAGGCCAAGATGCTACCACTCACAACACGAAGGCTGGCCAAATACTCCTGCACCTACTGTTTATTTAATTTTTTGTTAATAATACACATAAAAAAATCTGAAGTAGACACCACATCATATTCCTTGCATGCCTATTATATTCGTCATACACATTTTTTTAACATGAAAAGTACATAAAATTTTATTTCATTAGTAACTTTTGATACTGTTTCATTGTTTTTCTATCGTTAATATTGAATTATTATTTATTGTAAAAGTTTTTTACAATCAAAGGTTAATAATTGTTAATAAATCAATATATTTAAATTTTTTTAAATTTTTAAAGAAAATGAAATGAAGTCGAATATGAACTGATGTCCTTTCCCTTGTACGATTCAAATATTTCATTAATTAAAATTTTATTTGGCTATAATTCTGGAACTAATGAAAATAAGTACCACTTATGATATATAGTTGAAAAACTTTAAATGAAGGCTTATTACTACAGTTAAGAAAAAGTCCAAAATCCAAATTTTTTGGATATTTTTGGCAATAAAAAAAGGAGGTACTCCACTAGATGTTACAACAGTCCTAAATCCAAAATTTCAACTTTTTATGGCTAATTGTTTTTGAGGTGTGCAAGATACATATGAACACAAATGTCGTGCCAAAACTAATCAAAATGGATTCAGGGATGGTCAAAATAGATATTTCTGTTTGAAAATCAAAATTTTTTGCGATCACAATAGTTCTGTTTACTTCATACAAGGAAGTAAAAATCTGTAATTTTTCTAATGTTATAAAATTAACTGTGTTAAAATATTAAAAGTAACTTCAGTTAGTCAAAATCTACAAAAGTATTTGATGACCTCTAAAAAAACATCACTTGGAAGTTGAGTAATAGTTAATTTTGGCAATTAAAATATTCTGGTAGGTAAGGATGTTTATTTGTTAATCTCAATCTTCCCTGGTTCTTGCAGTGTATTTTAAGAAAAGTTCTAGGATAATCAGGAATCTTTGAGTACTGCTTGTAACTACATCTGGCTGTTTTTGATTGATTTTTTCTGTTTATCAAACTGAAATTTTATTTAATTTATATTTAAACGATTATACATACAAACTCATTATACATATAAACACATAACTAACAGCATAGAACAGGTGGTGATTACTCTCTATGTAATGAATATATTTCTAATTACACATAAATTTGGACAAGTGTCCTATCAGAGTGTTAAGTATTGTAAAATACCTCTTTTCACAAAAGCCTAACCATAACTTTTAATTCTAACCTTAATCCTAACCTCTATCCACAGAATGAATTAATATCTGATCAGGTCTCAATAACTAACAAAACTGATAGCTAATTGACTAGAGTATTGATAGCGCATGGCGTGGACTTTGATCTTGTACAGGTCATCTTGTACTCAGATCTTCTTCTTTCTGATCTTGTTTTTCTGATCCTAATTATATCTATTATGGGATTTTAAAGTATTAAAAAAATTGAAGTTGATGAAGTAATTGCTCACAATTATCAAATAGAAAAACAATCATAAACTTACTTTCTTCTTGCTAGCATTTTTCATAACATCATTGAAAATCATCAACTCCAAAATGTCATTATTCCAACTGAATGGAGGAAGTAATTTAGTTTTACAATTAACTAACTTTTTATCCTGAAAAATGATAGAGAATAAACAATTTTTAGGAATGAATATCTGAGTAAAAAAAAAAAAAACTACATATATATATATATATAAAATATTTTCATCAAGTGCTGAGCTGGGTTCTCATGCAGATTAATATCCAGTGATAAAAATCCCACTAAATTCTTTTTGTCCAAAACGAGAAAATGTCTATGATCACACATAGCCCATTTCCTTCTAACTGATTAAAAAAAGAATTATATTTCAGATAACTTAACGAGTGCCATTTTCAGCATTTAACTACATTTTTCCAGAATTGTAATTCATGAATATGAATTTCAAATAGCATCTCTTGTCATATTTTTGTCATCAGAAGTATAAAATAAAACCAAAATATTAAAAATTTGAATCCACATTAAAAATATTATATAGTAAAGATACAAAAATGTAAAATGTTTTAGAATTTTATTCTTTTATAATAAATTATAAAAATAAATTTTAATAGGCTTTACTGAATTGAGAATAGACATATGTTTATTATTACATTACAGCAACTTTTAATGTAATTTTTTTAAGTTCAATCAATCATGCGGTAAAGTTTCATTAACTCAATGCAAAATATAAAATTAAATACTGACTTAATAAAATAACTATCTGGAATAAGCATTCCAAATTAAAAGATTTCAGTAGTTACTTACAATCAATCAGTATGCCAAGAATTAAGCAAGTGCAGCATTTGACAAAGAGTGTTTTATTACTCTTTACAAATTATTATAACATATTTCTAATTTAAAATTTTCTCTCTTCAGGACTAATTAAAAAAAAAGAATAAACTGCAAGAAATAATTTACTAAATCTTCTAGTACAAAGTAAATCACATAGAAAATAAAGATTCTTCAAAATGATAACACTGCGTCACAACAGATAACAACAATTAAAGTTTGCCAGTCTAATTAATATTTCAATTGAATTATTTCTTATTTTGTTCAGTTAGTCCTTCTTGCTGCAAATGTTTCTCATATCTTCTTGTTTGTGAACTATTATAGAGTAACTTTATAGATAATACAATTACTGTATTATAAGAAACTAGATATTTCACACCGAAACAAAAACTGAAATGTCATTATTGACAGTAGAGTTTTATTGACATATGCACATGCATTATTAAAATAGAAATGATAACAAATTTTTAACTATTGCATTATGATCTCAAACATGCATTTGCATACTTTTTATTGAAGAATATGAGGGATAAATTAAATTTTTGGTGTAATAATAAAAAGAGTAATTTTTAAATGAGTAAGAATAATAAAACTAATTTTTTTTAATAATTTATTTTTTGATAAAAATTATTGCCAACCTAAAAAATGAATATGTTTCTTAAATTTTTCCAATTTATCCAGTGAATACAGCAACAGATCAGACAGAAATTATTTCAGATTGTTTTTAATATAACACTAACAGCAAAGCATTACATAAATTTAGATCACTGAAATTAAAATTCTTAATTCAACATCTTTTTTAATGAATCAGAAGTAGTCTGAGTAGTAATTATATCCTTAGCTATCAGTAGATAATGCCTGTACCATGAAGCAAAGTGTTAAAAGTAGTGTGTTAATTAGAATTTTTAATATCTATGAAAAATTCATAGAAACAGATAAAGAACATCAGTTAAAGATTTTTAAATTTAGAAATTATGGGAGGCAGACCTATGATTGTAATGCCTCGTGATTTTGTTATTTTTATAACCTACTGATTTCATTCTTTTTATAACCTCTAGACAGGAGAAAGTGTCTCTGGATAAGCCACAGGTCAAAGCCAAAATTCTACCAAGGAAGCACTGCTACATTACTCATTTCCATCATAACCTTGCAGAAAGAGTCAGTACAGAAACTGGGACAATTTCTAAAACGCTTATCCAGGGAAGAAGGAACCAAAAAAAATATTATCCAGTGGAAGAAGGGGCAATAAACCCAAAAAGGATCTATAAGATTCTCAAGAGATCTGCAAGAGTTAAAAGGTCTGTGAAAACTGAGGTACTATATTAAGTTAAGGTTTCTGTCGGAATTAACAAGAAATTATTTCTAATTGCACAGAGTTGCAAGCACATTTTATATTGTTCAACTGTACAGAAAAAAAAAAACACTATCAAACTTTTAAATATTGCAACTTCTCTATACTCTTGGAAGTTGTTTACATAGGGGAAATGGGACTTGGACTCTGACAGTGTTTATCTTGAAAACCTCAAATTTTCCCAGAGAAACACATCTCTGAAACAGCAAAACATATTAATATAACCCTAATCAAAGACTAACCCATAGGTCGCAAAATTTGTTTTGATTGGTTAGACTATTTTGTTGATATTAACAATCAAAACAGGGCTATATAAGATGAATTACATGACTAGTATTGTGTGACGAGTCAGATAACAACTGTATATAATGATGGTGAATCAAATTTAAATGGTAATTTTACTATTCTATGCAGCAAGCAATCTAAGCTGGATTGTAAAGTGGGGGTTAATTAGCGTGTTAGAGGGAGAACCAGCTTAGTTAGCTCTTCCGCTCTGTTCTGTCATCAATACTGCTATGAGTGAGCAAGAGGTTCAGTCGTCTCTTGCACAATATATAATCACAAAGTTTGTAACTAATGAAGTTAAATCTGTGGAAATTTTAACTCGTTTGGGGATGCTACCCTACACTTTCACAGAACTGAGTGTACACTAGGACCAGGCAATTTAAGGAGAGGTGAAAAAGTATAGAAAATGAAAGTCACAATCAACATTCAAGGTCAAGCCTCACAGCTGACAAAATCCATGCAGTTCAAAGCTTATTGAAGGTGATCACTGGTTCACTATTAAAGAAATTGCATCGGAAGTGGGTATCTATGAGTGCTCAATCCATTATTACTGATCATCTTAGCTTAAAAAAATTACTGCTCAATGGGTTCCGAGGTTGTTGACCAAAATCAAAAACAGGTCAGGTTGGAGATCTGTGAGAGAGTTCTGAATCAATTTAGGCAAGAAGGGAATGATTTTTTTGAAACACATCATACATGTGGACACATGGATCCATCATTACACTCTGGACTCAAAACTAGCAAAGGAAGGATGAGGGCTCATGAGTGAAGACCCATCAGAGATGTCATCCTTCTCTAAGACAAAGCCAGGCAACACACTGGGAAACCCTTGACCACGCTCCCTAAAGTCCAGATTTGTTTCCTTGTGACTAGTTTTTATTTGCAACCTTGAAAGAGTTGCTTGGAGGGGAAAAATGTGAAAACAATAAAGATTGTGAGAAGTGCATGCACTTCTTTTTATGAAAAAGGAATATTCAAGCTTCCAAATTGTTGGTAAAATGTGTAGATCATGGAGGAGACTATATAAAGAAATTATGAAGGTATGAATTGTGAATATTTTTAATCAATAAATTTATTAAAACAAATTATTGTTTATATTTGATTCATCGTTGTAAGTACTACAGCTACGAATAGCTTTTTATTAATAACTCTATAGTAAGAGCTTTAATTAAAAAATACAAGGGATGCTTTTAAAATAAGTTCTTTTTGAATTTGCTGCCTATATACATGATTGAAAATTGATGGCATAGCTTAGTTAATTCAATCAACAGTCAGCCATTAGCAACAATAGTTTAGTTGCTTGTTGTTAGTTATATTCTTCCATTTATAGAATTGTTCCAATGCTACAATTCATGAGTTTGCCAAGTGTGACGTATGAGGAGTAATCAGATACAAAAAGTGAGGATAAATGTTCATGATGAAAAATATCATGAATTGTTTGATTACAATGTAACTGGAGATGAACCCTGTATTTCTTATTTGAACATCAGGACAAAGCACCATCAGTGCAACGGTGTCATTCATCATCTTCTACACTAATGAAGTTCAAACAAGAACATTTGACAATAAAGCTTATGGTTACTGTCTTTGAAGACAAAAAGGATGTCTTGCTTGTTGGATTTAGTGTTTGGAGAATTACTGCGAATGCTGATATTTATTGCAAAACGTTAAAAAAATAATAATACCCAGCCATAATCAGACAATGGCATTGAATTTTCCAATTTCATTGGAAAATCTTCAATTATTCATCCTATAGTACTGATTTACCCTCCAAAGATTATTTTCCTTTTCTTTACCTCAAACAGTTGCATCGTAAAGGTTTCACAATGATAACGAATTGAAAAATAGCGTTACCTAGTGGTTTAAGTCACTGGCAGCAGAATTTCTTTAAGAGGAAATGCAGAAGTAAGTGAAACACTATCAAAAATGGATTGAAACTGAATTCAGCTACATAGAAAAAAAAAAAATGTTCTTTTCATGGCATAAGTAAACAAATCTGCTAATATCTTTCAATTTTGTTCAATTCAAAATAGTCCTTACTTTAAAAACATGCTTTGCAAATAAAAATCAGCTTTAAATTAGTTGATACTTACAAAGAGTAACTTGCGAAATTGAGCATAGAGACCTGCTAAATATTTTAGAGTACTGACAAAATTTGACGTGTGTTTCACAATAAAACCATCAACAATTTGTGTATTACATACAGCTTGATTTAATGTTTTTAGTGGTAATCCTGTATATGGACGCTTTCCAAGCCCTTCCACAATGTATATTCTCTGCTTAGCTGGAAAATTTTTTAACCTAAACTATAAAAAAAGAAACATAATATTAACGTTAAACATATTTAAATAATAATAATTATAACATATAAACTTATAAAATGTAAAACTTAAACTTTGTTTTATTATTAACTGGTAATAAAATTGAATATTATTCTTATTTATTATTATTCACATGATATTTATTAAGAGGGTCATCCACAAAGTAACCGCCGTTTACGCATAGCGGGAGAAGTAGTTGGAGTAGCGCCGCCATTCTGACATCAGTGTGTGCAGCGACTCAGTACGATTCTAACTGTGCAAGGCAGAGTATCGTTTGATCGCGTGTTCTCAAGTTATAACCTAAAAACATGAGTGCGGCAATAGAAAATCCTGCCAAATGTGAAGTGCGCAGTGTAATAATAAGATTTCTTTGGGCAAAAAATCAATCAGCAGCTGAAATTCACCGTGAATTGTGTGCTGTTTATGGTCCAAACATTATTAGTGAAGGTGTAGTCCATCAATGGGTACGATTTTTTAAAAATGGAAGCACAAATGTTCACGATGAGGACAGGAGCGGTAGGCCATCTCTTGTCAGTGAGACTTGGTGAACAGAGTGAATGAAAAAGTGCGTGAGAACTGCCAGTTCACTATCTCGAAACTTTCTGATCTGTCCCTGAAATTTCTCACAGTCTTTTACATGAGACAGTGACAGAGAAAGTAGGCAAGTACTGTGCTCGTTGGATACCAAAACTGCTTATTGATGAGCACAAACTCAAAAGAATGAGTTCTGTCACAGACTTTCTTTCCTGGTATAACCTTGAAGGAGAAGGATTTTTGAATAGGATCGTTACTGATGATGAGACTTGGGTAGCCTATGTGCGAGACAAAACAGCAGTCAATGCAATGGGGTCATATCAATTCTCCAAGGAAGCCAAAGAAAACGCGTCAAAACTTTTCCAGCAAGAAAATTGATGGCTACGGTTTTTTGGGATGCTAAGGGTGTCTTGCTCGTTGATTTTATGGAGCATGGTACGATCCAAAACAAGCATCGTGGTCTTCTGTCATCTGGTGTCGTGTTTGTTCATGACAACACTCGTCCTCACACAGCTCAAAGAAGAAATGAAATTCTAATTAAGTTCAAATGGGATGTTTTTGACCACCCCCCCCTTACAGCCCTGACTTGGCTCCCAATGATTTTCATCTGTTCCCATACATGAAGCAGTGGCTTGCATCTCAGCG
>JAAAKQ030517292.1:1615-12557 GCA_010016005.3 Zanna intricata | reverse complement strand
ATTATTTATAAAATTTGTTATAAAATATAAAAGAAAACGGATAGAGAAAAAAATTAATAAAGAAATTTAAAAAAAAACATAAGTTCTATTTATACAAAACAGAGTCCAAATTGCACGGTAATCTGTCGGTAGATGATTCTAGAGCAGATAATTAGAAAAAAAATTTCATATAAACTTCGGAAAACGATTCGTTAGCGAGTTGCGGCTTGTTTAACGTCTAGCCATGTTTTCTACCCCTCTGTGAAATAAAAATATACTAAAATTCTTCGGGTGCAAATCGAGGGTAAATTTGGTTGTTCCTTATAGTTTTTAATCTAAGGAACTGAATAAGTGGTCCAGAATCCCTGTCTCAGTTAGGTTTTAAGATAAAACATGGTAAAACAAGAAAACGTTTTGTCGGATAATAACTTTTTATTTTATAAACATAACTAACTTTGTATAAACGTAACATAAACAACTTTGTTAATTTAGCAATAAACAAATAAAAGATTCTAGATAACTTTTAGAGAACTTAATTTAGATCAAATGGATGTAAATAAGGTCTATTAAAATTAAACAAAAATTTGAATAGTTCAACTGTATTTAGACCCCCCAAAAAAAAAAAATTGAATAGGCAAAATGATATGATTTTAAACAGAACAATTTTCGTTAATGTTTGAACAAGAAAACAAAAAGTTGTAAAAACAAAAAAGATTTAAAAAATGTAAACATCGGACTCTTTTTGATTTTTCTAAAACTTATTAAATATCAAAATTGTAACTTGACAAAGATGCAAATTTGTGGTATCACCCATTTTGTAGGACTGACCGAACAAAAACAGCACAAATACCACGCATGTGAATATTGAAATGCTAGACACTAAACGTAATTGTTGTCAGTTGTTATTGTCAACCTATGTAAAAATAATTTGTAATATGTTGAAGGCTGGATGTCTTTCAAATATATTTTTATAGTTTTTAACATTTCAATGTAAATTGTTCTATTTAATATGGTATCAGTTTTGCGATCCAATTTGTGCGTTTTGTTTCTAACTAATGTTGAACTTCTCAAATTTATGTTTAATTTTAATTGACGTTATTTACATCAGTTTTCTTTCAGAATTATATTCTTTATATAATTAACTGGAAATTTTTATTTGGTTATTGGTAAATTAGCAAAGTTGCTTTATTCCAAACCTAAAAAAGTGTATTTTCCGACTAAACTTTTTCAAATTTTACTCCGTTCTTCTTAAAACGAATGTATGATAGAGATGTAGGACTACTTTTATTAAATTCCTTCGATCAATACCCATAAGGAAGCATCAAATTTACCCCTCGATATGTACCCCAAGAATTTTATTTAACACGATTTATCTTCAAAGAGGGAACAGACACAGGACTAAATGTTTCGCTAGCCAAAACTCGCAAACGTACAGTTTTCTGATCTACGTTTACGTGAATTCATTTTTTATTTTCGGCTACAGAATCTATCAGAGATTTTCGTGCAATTTAGAATCATTCTTTATATAAGAAAATTTTTAATTCAAAAATAATGCAGCCTCGATAAGGATAACCCAAGTAATAAAATAAAAATAAAATAAATAAAGTAAAAATAAATTTTCTACTCGGATTATCTGATTAAAAGGAACCAATTACTTTTATTTAAAATGATACATGCTAAAGATTTGTCTCAACAAACCCCACCGACACAAACAATTTTTTTTATATTTCAACACCATACAATTTTGATGTTCATAAAGAAAAAATCTTTACAGACTTTTGACATTCTAAATGGCTATTTTCTATTTAATTTCTTTCATTTTTGCGTTTGTGATATTTAAATAAAAGATTCCTTCAGAATATTTGAAAAGGACTATGGAAAATAAAATTTTTTCTGGTTTATTGTTATGGATTAATTAATTAATAGGCGGTTTTTAAGCGATTTCATCCGGAAAGTGTCAAGATTTCTTTGCGTTAGTGTCCGCGTTCTGTTTTGTACTTGTACCTATTTTTACAATTATAATATTTTTATGTTTATACAAAAGTTACAATTTTGTAATGAATTCATTAGTATTTATCAATATTAATTAATGGCTACTCGTAGAAGCTTATAGGATAATTTTCAAATAGTTTAAACCAGAAAATAGATTTAAATAGTAAATTGCAAACTATTATTTTGTTCCAAAAATAATTAATAAAAAAATTTACTTAAAATGCACACCTAGATACCACAAACAATCATCATCATACATTACATCATTTTATATACATATGTGTAAAATTAAATGTAAAAAAAAATAATAATGGCAAAATTAACTGTACTTATTAAATTTTTTTTTTTACTTATGAAATATTAAAAAATAATAATATACTTTAAGGTGGAATATTAAAATAAGAATAAAAACTAAAAGGAAAAAATATAAAGAGCTCTTGTCCTTTTAAACTTCATTGAAATCTAAACCATTTATGCTTAAATTAAGATCCAATCTTCATTGAAGACGTGGTACAAGTCTTTGACCTTCATTGAAGGCCCGATGAAGATATAGTACATGTTTTGCTGGGAAATGTGTTTTAATGATTGGGTAGATCATATAGAAGAATTTATCTTAAAAAGAATAAGATTTATGAACTTTAAACCAATCAAAAAAGCGATTAAAAAAAAGTTGAGAATAGCAATTTTATATTTTAAAATTTTCGAAGATTTTTAGGAAATTTATATGTTTAAATTTCAAACTGATTTCATACAGATGTTTAAAATTTGAATATTGATTCTCTATTATTGTTCAACATTGAGGTTTCTGCTTCACTATTGATAAAGTAACTTTCCTGAATATTTAATTACTGCTTATTATGTATATTTTTCAAACCATAATTTTCAAAAAAAAAAAAATAATTTTGTTATAAGCAGGTATAAAACAAGTTTCCAGGAAATACTTGCCTACAGCTGATTTCTTTAGTTCTTTCGTTGTAAGAAATAAAAGAAGTATTGTGATCACAAAAAATCTAGGTTTTCAGATTTTAACGGAAATATCCGTTGTGACCATCACTGAATCCATTTTGAGTACTTTCGGCGTGACGCCTGTACGTACGTATGTACATATCTTGCATAACTCAAAAACTATTAGTCGTAGGATGTTGAAATTTTAGATTTAGGACTGTTGTAATATGTAATTGTGCACTTTCCCTTTTTATTGCAATCGGCTGAACCAAAAGTGTCCAAAGAGGCCCAAAATCCAAAAACATTTGGATTTTGAAATTTTAACAGCAGTAGTAAGACCTTATTGAGAGAATTTCCGCGTTATATCAGAAACGGTTCTTAATTTCATTGGTTCCAGAATTATAACCAAAAAAAAATTTAATTAATGAAATATTTGGATTTTAGGGGAAGGTACATCTAATCAGATTTTATCTTTTTTTTTTCCTTTTTTTTAATTTCAATGTATTGATTTATTAATAATTATGAATCTCTGATTGTAAAATAAAAAATAATAGTTATAATATATAATTCAATAACAACAATAAAAAAAAATATATGAAAAAATATTAGAAGTCATTAATTTAAACAAAATTTTATGTACTTATTAATTACAAAAAAAATGTGTATATATAATTACATAAGCGTACAAGGAATAATGTTTGTCTACATCGGATTTTTTCTATTTTTATTGAGTGAAATGATTATCTAGTCAATTATAAATCTTTCTTTTCTTTTTCCTTACGAATACTAAACTGAAATTGTTGTCTTTATAAACAACTTATAAATGGTCAATATTAGGTTTATTTATTATCAATAGTGCTTCCGATGGTAGAGCTCAATTTTTGGGATGCAACTACGATAATATTGAAGTTCTGATTAAAAAAAAAAAGATAAAATTTGATTATGTATAATATACATACAAATTCAATGGTAAAATTTTCTGTTGGCTATCATTCGAAAATCTGATAGAAAAAATGTAAAAATATGAATAAAAAATTCTTGAACCCATAATTTAGACGATAAAAACTAATGTCTGTTTTTAACTATTGGAGGGTTAGAACTCATTTAGGTTATTATTTTACTTTTTACTTATTTTTCGAAGGAAAGTACTATATTAATTTCGTTCGGATAGTAAGTAAGTAGATGAAAATGAATTTTCTTTAAGTTTTAAGATATGAGTACAAAAATATCATTCACTTATATTGCGGTTTCCATATATATGCGAGTTTAAAAGTTTATAGGTCTGTTTATAAAATTTTGTGGCTCAAAAATCACCATAACTACTCTATTAATATCGTAGAAATATACTTATGGTATAGTAGTATATTTGGAGTTGTGCATGTTAAAATTTGATGAAGATTGGTTGAGTCGTTCTTGAATTATGTTCAATTTAAGGTCGAAAATAATCTGACTAAGGCAAGTTAGAAAATTGTGGTTACTTTTGTTTGTAAACCTACTTTAAAGATTTTTATAACAGGGTATGTATTTCAGCAAGACAAAATGAAATAGAATAAAATAATGAACAGACAGCCTTCTTGCGCAGGACTACGCAAGAATTTTTTTCCTATATCCAGCTTAAAGAAAAAGTTGAATATAAGTTTTGCAACATGATGTAGTGTTAATACTTTAAAAATTAAAAGTAGAAAATATTAATACTTCTTTCAAGAACATAATTTGAAGTCTTCAGTTAAATAATTGTACTGAACTTTCAATTATTTAAATTTAATCCACTTATGCATACCTTTTATATTAATAGAAATTTCCCAATCTCTGAATAAAAAGTTTAAATTCGTATACCTTTTCCTTAACTTATAAAAGATTATTTTACAGGTTTTTTTTTGATAAGTTCTAACAATTTTAAAGAAAAATCTTTAACATTTTAATATTATATACCCTTATCTTGTCTAAGTATAGAAATAAGTTAAAAATATGAAAATAAACAAAAATTTAAAAAGAATAAGAAACTAAAGGAAAAAAACATGGATATTTTGTTAAATGTGTAATTAAATGGACAATTTATTGAGGTTATATTATTTTTAAAGGTACAATACAGGATAACATCAGTAACTACAAATCAATAAAGGATAATTTGCCTCCAGCAGTTTTATCATATTCCACTTCATTCAAATTTTATTGAAGAAACAGTATAAAAGAATAACTGATATTTAAGACAACGGAAAATAAATGAAATAAACATAATTCATATTAAATCACTAATATCCATTTAAAACTATTAATTAAAATATGTTTAAATACACTTTTTCACATTATTCCTTAGTAAATACGACATACAAATAAAACAACTGGCGACTTTCATTCGATCATTTTCTACTATATGAAATTTCCTTTATATTTTAATATGACATTTTTATTTGTAAACAATTTGTGTACTAGATCTCAACGAAAGAGATGTGATGAACATAATTTATCACAACTTATTTTTAAATATTAAATCATATTAATCCATCCAGCTGTAATAAACATTAACTTCCGTTATGGATTTAAAATATAATTCCAATAGCATCAACTAAAAATAAAATTATTGTTTAGCGTATCTTTTATCCAAAAATTTACATATCATTTAATATTTTAAGGGCACCCGTTATCTTGACTTTAAGTAAAAACTTAGGAAAATATGATTGATTGAATTTAGGTGTTGAAAACTCTTGCGCAGTTCTGCTCAAAAAGACCTTTCGTTTCCAACGCCCTCATTGAATAAAACACACTCAATACCTCAGAAACGAACAGATTTTCAAGGATTGCACTACATACGTTGATGTATCTGTAGACCCTTAATACAAGTTTCAACTTTTAACTCACTCACCACTGACACACTGCATAAGTGCATATAAAAATAAACCACTACGCAGTCTACGTAACCTCAACATTTATACAATCTTAAATGGAGCGTAACTCAAGAACGACTCAACCAATCCTCATAAAATTTCCATATGCACAACTTAACTACTGCAACATATTTAATCTTAATGAAATTAGAAGTTTATGAGATTTTCAAGCCACAGAATGTTAAACTTTAGCTTGACATTGACATTGATATAGACCCTAATTTATAGTAAATGGTATTTTCCTACACTTTATACCTCTAAACGTAAAGAAAATTAATTTTCACCTCTTCCTAAATCTCATCTTGCGACCGAAAATAAATACCATACTTTTCTTCAAAAAATAAAAGATAGGAACATGATAATAAGATTTAATGTACATGATTAATAACCATTAGCTTATAAATCTTATCCCGTACCCCTAGTAATAGACGCCAGTTGTTTTTTTCATTTGCATGTCGCATTTACTAAGGAATAATGGGAAAAAGTGTATTTAAACGTATTTTAATTAATACTTTTAAATGGACATTAGTGATTTAATATGAATTATGTTTATTTCATTTATGTTCTGTTGTCTTAAATATCAGTTATTCTTTTATACTGTTTCTTCAATAAAATTTGAATGAAGTGGAATATGATAAAACTGCTGGAGGCAAATTACTCTTTATTGATTTGTAGTTACTGATGTTATCCTGTTTTGTACCTTTAAAATGGTAATGGTTTTACCTTATTAAAATGGTACAATATTTTTGAATTTCTATGTGACATATTATGTCATACAATTGTGATTTTAAGATTGCTTTACTGTTACAAAATATTGTTCTTTTCTAACCAATAATTCATGCCATGAATTATTGGTTAGAAAACTTTCCCTCTCATTTTAATTCGGAGGCTTCTTTAGAAGTGACTGTGGTATGGTGCATTAACGTTAACAATCCCTGATTAAGGAGAGGGAAGACCAAGGATTTAACTTTTTAGATGACTTTTGCATAAAATTTTTGTTGTTGACGCTATCTTGATAGTTACCGTATTATGATCTCGTTTTAAAATTTAACAACGCGATCGGAATCATCCTTAATTATCCTTCGCCATGGATCATGATTAACCAATTACATTTATGATTAATCGGCACATTTACTCCTGCAACACTGTCATCCGATAACGATATTGTAGTCGAATAAGACTTTAAAATATACGATTTTTCCACATAAACAAAAGAAGAATTTTTTTTTCAGCAATCGGTCATTTTTCCTAAATCTTCCATCCTCTTGGAAGGTTTTCCTCTCCTCCAGTTTTCAACTATACAATATCATCAGTTTTACACCACAAAGCCTAATTCTTTCGGGATAGCTGCTGTGTAGTTGTAGAACCTTAAAATTGAAGTTCATCAAATAATTTATTATTTGGTAATTCATTATGTTTTGCGTGAAATTCGTTAACTGTACAACTTATACAATGCCTTGATCAAAATTGTCTCATCCACTAACTGGTTTTAAAAGTTGTTTCTATTTTTTTGTTGTACTGATGAGCACGACTGTGATTTAGATTAAAGAAGCGTGCTTTGTTTTTCTAAGTTTTTGAATTTTTGATTTCAAAATTCCTAAAGCTGCAGCTGCAGCGGTTCGTTCATCACATTTCTGAATGCGTATTAAATGTCTGTCGTATTCTAATTTTGCTAACTTTATAACTACTTTCTTAATAAAATCCTGTACATTATCAACTATTTCACGTGCTTGATTCAGATGTACTTGATCACATGTATTACTCTCATCATCAACAACACGTATAATAAATATCTCTTAAATTTGTTCATGTCATCCACAAACCCTTCCTAAAAATTTCGCTTACTATTCTCCCACCCTCCGCCCACTATCCGTCTATTATCTTCCTACTATCCGCGCACTAACCAGCTACTTTCCTACCACTAAAATAAGCTAATGGAGACTCAATACAATTGAAAATAGACTGTTTATCAATGTAATTAGATCAATATCACATGCAGAAGTGAACTGTGTGTCCAAAGATAATTGAATGAGTTGAAGTTGAGGAAATTAAAGTTTAATAAAAAAATATTTTATTGACCAAATAATATTATAATAATGTTGGATAATAATATTAGTTCAAAACAAGTTACGTCAAAATAGAATATTCTATTATTTGATCGAATAGGATGTTGGAAATTAAAAAGATAAAAGCTCGATTATAAAATAATTCCATATTGCAAAGTCATTTTTAAAAATATTATCTAATAAATTTTTTAAAAATTATGTGAATTATTTTTAATATAAAATAAAATAATGAAGAAAGCCTTATGATTTCTGTTAGAAAATCCTGTAAATTGCTATAAGAAAAAAGTAGAAATGCATTAATAATATTTTTAAATAATATAAAGCACAATTTTTAAAAAAGATAGAAATTTTCAGTAAAAATAAATTGAGTTTGATTTGACAATTGAGTTTGATCCCAATTTTTACCTTAAAAATTGTGCATAACTAAAGTGTTATTGAGGAAAAAAATTCTTAACAAAGGATTTCAGTCACAATTGATCTCTTTCATCAGATGACGTTCTAAACATCAAAATTATATTGTATTTAAAGAGAAGTTTTAAAAAACACAATTAAAAAAATAATGTGCTATCATTTTACCCTATGCTCGAACGCCACTTCATACCCGGGTGATTCAGTAAGGACTTCAAAATATTTATTGAGATAACGTACAGATTCATTTCGAGTCTCATTTCATAGAAAAAGACATTAAGTTTGTCATCCAATATTCACTTCTACCCCATATGACTTCCATTTTCTATATTCTATATGAGTTCCATTTATAATGCGACTTATACCCGACCTGAAGTCGATTTCATTCAAGACTGCAGCCAGCAAATCGGCCGTTACTTCTTCAGCTGCGGCGTTAATTCGAAATCATTGCTCAACGAGATCAGCGAGCAAAGGTGTTATGTAAACCCGATCTTCAATAAAAAAAATGTAGTGGGTCAAATCTGGCGGGACCTTCACAATCCACCGACCTGGAATCGGAAGTGGTCCAAACGAATCTGTAAGTTATCTTAATACATTTTGTAAGTTTTTACTGAGACCAGAGGTTCTTCCTAGCATGGCTGAACATGGGAGGACATCTTGCCCAACAAGTGCTAACACACTAAACGTTTCCAGGGTTGTTGAGGACTGCAGGTAAAGGCTATGGCCTAGGAACTGCAGGGGTGGCGGATTACCGGAATAATCCATGGTGGGTACCTTAAATAAATAATAAAGATGTATGTCTAACATGGAGTAAAAACATACAAATCGTTTCACGATTTATATATTTTGTAACCTATAAACCATTTCACGATTTGCAGTTGCTGACTGCAACTGAAATCAGCAACTGCAAATCGTGAAACAAAGCATTAGCAAGCTAGTTCTGCACTAGGAAGAGTATCCATTTTTAACAACACGTGGCCGAATTCGGCACTGATAAACTACGTGAATCAAAACTAAAGTGATTTGCTAAGAAATGAGACCTCAACTGAAGCTGTAAGTCTCTCAATAAATTTTATATGCTTTTAAAGTTGTGAAATCCTTTTTCAATCATCTAAAAAACGTTTTTAATAACAGCCACAATTTGAAAAGCAGAAAAAATATTCAGATTATAAAATATTTTAAATCTTAAGTCGGATCTCATTGGTTATTGCCTTAAAAAAAAAACCGTTCCCATTTCATGTATGTTAAAAGTAGATAAAGTTTGATTTTCAACGTGGAAAATTATAGTTAAAACATGTTAATATTTAATATTTATAATAATAGATTAAATTAATTTGTAATTATTAATAATAGAATATTAATAATTAATACTGGTCTCAGTCAGCTTCCTTGCCTTTTTTTAAGTCTGAAAAGATTATTTAGTGGAGTTTATTATTTTCTTCTAAAAGTAAATCCAATTCCGTGCTATGTTATTTTGAACAGAATAAAAAATTGTAATTTGTTATAAGAAATATGAGTATTATATGTCCTGTTATCTAATATTAAATAACCGGGTTGAAGTTTATATATATATATATATATGCATATATGTATAAAAAAATATCTATGCAAAATTTCAACTATTTTGGTCAATAGGTTTTTGAGATATATCATAACCTGTTTAGAAATAATATTAAACGTATACCCACACCATTAATCTGTAATTAAAATTTTGGAATTTTAAAGAAAATAAGTACTTTTCTCATAATTAAGCTCAATTTTCTACAATCACTATACAGAGTATTAAGAATTAAAAATTTCGAAAAACTACCCTTCCCAATTTTTAATTATGATCAACATTAATTCCGTTATTTGCCCCGTACATAGACATTTTTGAGCAAAAGTTTCGAAGAATTTCTTTTGAGTCTCTCCGGAAATTAATAAGTCTTATCCGGACTCAATAAAAATACGGCTTACAGATGTACGTATGTATTTATGTTGGTCTGCATCTTAACGGAAAATTCTAAAATATTTTATGTTTGTTGTTTGAAGAAAGAAACGTCTTGAAACTTCGATATTTGCAAAAACTCCGATACACAAAAAATTGGCGGATCTCCATACTTTTCTTTTATAGATATGCTCCTGTAACAGCAATAAAGTTATAGCCGAGAACGTAAAATTAAAAAATTAAATTGATTCTTACTGAAGCCGATTAAATATATAATTGAATAAGTTATTCAGAAAAATATGTTTACAAATATTTAGATGCTCTAAAACCAATATAATTAAAGTATATTATTTGGTAATTTAATTTTAACAAAGATTATTTTTTTTTTATTTTCAATTGGGATTATTTCTTTAAGATTTAAATTGTTTTCATTTAAATCTACTTTTAATTAAGTTTTTTTTTAAATTAAAATAAAAAAAATTATTTTTATATGAATGATAATCTAAACTATCTCAGATATTTTTAATGTAATTTTTCATACGAAACATTCTACCACGTATAATTTTGACGTTCCTTTTTAAGTATTTTTATTTGATGGTTTAGAAACAATTCTGGTTTTCGATTTAAAGAAAATGGATCAATCTCATTGAAATTGTTTTTGTCGTTCCCGAAATAAAGTGCATAAAAAAACGTATTACCACCTCAACATGTTAAACCTATATGATTTTTTTATTTATTTA
>JAAAKQ030517281.1:0-19246 GCA_010016005.3 Zanna intricata | reverse complement strand
AATCCCGGTCAGGCATGGCATTTTTCACACACGCTACAATTCATTAATCTCATCCTCTGAAGATATATCTTAACGGTAGATCCGGAGGTTAAACAAAAAAAAAAAAACCTTTAACTAGTTCCGACTCGGTGACGTCCATATCAAGACCTTTCGTGGAAGGCTACCAATTTATTAGCACTCGGCTTATCTGTGATTATTGTATTGTCAGTATTTGCTCCTAGTCTTTTATTCATGTTCACATGTTTTTTGGGAGACCCACTTACTCTAATTCAACGAGTCATTTCTGTCTTTCTTTATTTTAATGATGTCTCCAGCCATCTCGTTGCCAATGGTCCTTCTTACTTTTCCTGGACTAGCAGAATCTAGCAAAAGAATTTGAAAAAATTTTGAAGATTCTCGGAGTGCCGACTAGCTGGCTACACATATGTTTGGAATACGAAAAGCAAGTGTTGCATTTCCGGCTTGCGGGAAATGCCCAGTAATCAATTATTTTTATTAGTATTGCATCAGTCTGAGTGCTGCGTTACTTTTACAGGGTTGACTAACGGCAGGTTAGCCCACCGGGCTGGTCTAGTGGTAAACGCGACATCGCAAATCAGCTGATTTCGAAGTAGAGAATTCTAAGATTCAAATCCTAGTAAAGGTAGTTATTTTTATACGGATTTGAATACTAGATCGTGGATACGGATGTTCTTTGGAGGTTGGGTTTTAATTAACCACACTTCTCAGGAGTGGTCGACCTGAGATTGTACAAGACTACTTCATTCACTACCTTACGGTAGTTCCGGAGGCTAAACAGATGAAGAGAGAGTGAGTGAGTAAAGGTGGTTAAGGTATATAGGAGGGGATTAATGACTAGGGAGACGGTTGTGTACCAGTTTATCTAAAATTTTGTGAAAGCACTGTTTAGGTTTTATACATTACAAAATATTAAAATTTAAAATGCTAAAATTGGTTTTTTTGAGCTCAACTTACTAAATTTAACCCCTGAGTGATAAAATCTAATTATTGTCGGGCCATGTGGGCTGAAGCTCCCCATCACCCGACAGTTTTGGTGGGGGCTTCAGCCTCCTTAGCTCCCCGCTAGCTACGTGCATGTAATATAATACACAAGTATGAGTCATCTCGGAATGTCAGTATACTTTACCCTTGAATCATTTCACATAAGTATTTAATAAATAATTTATTATAGAGCTAAATTATTAAAAATGAATAACAAAATACGTATTTTTTATCTTCAATTCAATTTGAAATTATTAATAATAATACTTCTTATGCATAATTCATATCCGTAATTCAGAGTTGGTGTTGATAGATGATGTCTTGTGATATTAACTTCCAAGTGAAAGCTGACATTTTAATATAAAAAATATGACATTTAAATGAATATTAAATATATACATATATATATATATTATATATTTTTATTTTATGATTTGTAAATAAATTTACAAAATAAAAAAAAAACTTTCTATATGAAGTATTAGAAATTATTTTGTTATCTTTTTATGAAACCTTGAAGATCAATGGACCTTGCTGGATGGATGATTTCATTTAACTTAACTAACGGTCTTTTTTTTGTATACACACCCGGTTGGAATATAAGACTGAAAAAATGTATATAAAATTGGAAAATTTAATAACAAAGGAAATTATAAAGTTTTTTTTTTATAGTTTGTAATTAGGAAACTTAAACTCATATTCATGTAAATCGACCGATTTAAATTTACAAATAACTTTTAAATAACAATAATTGCAATTATTACTATAATTCCTTATACATTTATTTTATTAATATTAATCGATCTCATTACGGAGTGGCAAAGTCTCTGCCTTTAATATATGGTTCTGGGTTCGAAAAAAAATGGAGCTAGGGTAACTGTAATTGGGCGTAGTCCTGCAGTTAACGGAGATTTAATAAAATAAATTACAAAAAAAAAAAACCATTTTAATCTAATTTTAGTTTTGCTAATAATAAATTTTAATTTTTTTTTTTTTTAATTTATGATTGTTTTTTTTTTATTATATAATGATTCAAAAATAATATACCATATAATTAGAGTTATAAAAAATAAGAGAAATAATATAAATAGTAAATAAATGTTGCTAATAAATACAAAAATATAAACGTTTATGTTTGAATAAGACAAATATCTCACGGGATAATTTTAATAGCTATATGATAATTTGCAAAGTTGTTACCAGCTTATAGAATACAAATTAATTTTCATTTATCTTAATGAATACAGAAAAAGTTTTAGTATGTCTATTAGATAAAAGATAAACTATTAAATTATGTAAATTATTTTAGCAAACAAATGAATTTAATATACTGGAAACATTTTACGATATAACTATGACTTCAGATCGGAAATACAAACGTTGTGGTATATTCTAAAGCTAGTAAAACCAGCATCATATTTGAGGAATAGAACAGAGGGCGCTGAATGTGATGATGTTAAACTTATTTATTATGCATAGTCACGCCTACGAAGTTCTCTTCTCCCCATACCATACAAATCACTACCTAGCCAACTCTGTACAGTATATATATATATGTATGTTGGTATCGGCTTAGTTGTTTTTTCAACTCCAATAGAAGGTAACAACATCCCTTCGTAAACGCAGTTAGAATGTTGAAAGCTGACCGCCTGTCTGTCTTTTTCTCATTCAACGTAATCAACCTTTCACAATATTCTGTTCAAAACTTTTTTCTATTTTTTCAGTTATAATTTTTAAGCAAACTGATCAATAGGAGCATGGCAACACTGCATTTTATTCTGTCTCTTTTCTAATTATATTCGTTAATTAAAATTTTTTTTTCTTTAAAATAATAAATTAGTTAAAACAATAAATACGGTACTTTAAACATATTTACTAATTTATTTAAAAAAAAAAAAAGAAAAAATATAGTAATAAATTATTGCGCTATCAATTCTACTAAAATATATATTATATATTTTTTTAGAGTAACTTTTTATTTGTAAATACTAGTAGTTGTACAGTAGGATTTCTTGAATTCACACTGGTAATCCATTATTTTAAAAATAATTTTTATTTGTCTGCTCTGCTGTAAATTATTAATTATTATTTTAATATTTTAGTTGTAATTCTCCATTAATTCTATTATTAAATTTAAGGTGTCATGGTAACCTTGACACAGGCAATGCTTAATAAGGTACCTAGTTCTTTTAAACCATTTAATTTAATTTTAACTTTATTAATATACATATCTAAATTTAATTCTTGTTTTTTATATTTTTATAATTTTTTTATTTTATATTTCTTATAATAATGTGTATATTAAGTGCTTAATAAGGTCACTGTTTGTATAAAAATGTTATGTACTGTTTATTGTAATGGTTGAAAGAATAAAAATGATTTGATTTGATATAAACTTGATGCGAAACGTTTCAAGTCCCGTTCAAGAACACTCCTATTAAAATAGATAAAATATATAGTCAATCCAAAATTTCTCTTCGAGATTTATTGGCGAGGATCCTCGTATACGAAAATGTACTTCCATATATTAATTCTTTTAGTTCAGTTTTGATCTTTTACGTACAAGGAAGTATTGTAATCGCGAAAAATCTCCAGATTTCAACAGAAATTTCCATTTTGACTAGTTTCAGCTTATTTCCATTTTGACTAGTTTCAGCTTGACGTCTGTACGTATGTATTATGTACGTATCTCGCAAAATCGATAAGCCGTAGAATTTTGAAATTTTGGATTTAGGATTGTTGTAAACATCTAATTGTAACTTCCTCTATCGATTGCAATTGTCAGAATTGTCACAAAAACGCACCAAATTCCAAAAAAGTTCTAATTTTGGACTTTTTTTTAACTGTAGTTATATGCTCTCATAGAAAGCTTTTGAACGTTATATCATTAGTGGCAGTTATTTTTATTGGTTCCAGAGTTATAGCCAAATAAATTTTTAATTAATGAAATATTTGGATCTTACAAGGGAAGGCACATCGGTTCAAATCAGACTTCATCTCCATTACTTTTACTTTTTTTAACTTTTGTTTTTTTAAATTTAAATATATTGATTTATTAATAATTATTAACCTCTGATTTAAAAATGTTTTTACGATAAATAATAATTCAATAAATACATCAAACATTCAACGTAACAATTCAATAACATGAATAGGATCAGAAGTTATTAGTGAAATAAACTTTTATTTACTTTTAAATATGTGTATATTTAATTGAAGACGCGTACAAGGAAATCATTTGGTGTCTAAATCAGATCTGGTGAAACATCTGGTTATTTAATATTAATTGAAAATTATTACTTAAATTCTTATTTTTATTTATGCATTTCTTCCAGTTTACTTGAAAATAAATATCGCTATAAAATTTAGTAACCTTCTCTTGTTTTGGATGTAAAACTTACATTTATTTATAAGATTTATAAAGGGACTTTTACTTTAACCTAATGTTTCAGGTACGATTGTTGAATTAATAATTGTATAAATATTTCATGTTAAAAAAAAAACTAATATTTTATAACTTTGTAACTGTCCACTTTATTAAAGAAATGGAGGATCTTATCTCGCTTTCAAATCAAATAAGTTTAAATGAAATGCAGCAAAAAATGTCTTTACTCGTATGTAATTTAAAATTCGTACAAAGAAGTTTGTATTTTGTTAATTTTATCTAGTTATTTCCCCCCCCCCCCCGTAATTATTTGCTAGTAATTTTACTTTAAGAAGAATGAGGAGTCGAATGCTAAGATTGGAAGAAACAATGAATCATAAGTGGAAGAATTTTATTATTTAAGTAAGTAACGTAGACGATATAATTATACATCAAAGGTAGAGGCGTAAGGAACAATTGATTAAAAGAAATGTGCTAGTTTCAAAAATAGATTGAATATATGAACATTCAATCATTTAAGAAGAATTTCTTTAATAAGGATTTCTTATTAAAGATATATAGTTGATATATAGTAAGATATATAGTCTTATTTAAGATATATAGTTGTTTGAAATTTGGTATCAAAAGAGGATATTAGAAATAAAATAGATATATAGAATTCGAAATGAAGACAAATAGGAGAGAAGAGAAATTTATGGCACAATCTTGTTAGGAGAAAAAGGTTTAGATTGGTGGGCCGTGTATTCCGAGATATAATTTTAGTTATAGTGGTGTTAATGCATGCTTAAATAAAATCTGCGGCTGAATTTCTTTGAGAGAATGATAAATTCAGTGAAACTTTATGAAAAATGTGTGGGAAGTTGAAGGCTTTTATGTAAAAAAGTAGTAAATATAGTTTTTACACGCATTTTTACTTATATTTTTGATGTGAAATGTCTTTAAAATCACACCAAAACCAAAATTTCTGTTCTGGATATCAGAACAGAAATTTGTAGCGTAACTAAAAGGCCTGTATTGTCCTGACTTAATAACTCCCTAACTATTAGTCTTAGAGACGTAAATGCTGTATCAATTTATAATTTATATGGCCAGCACGTTGTTACAGTTTTGAGTTTGTGTCACTGGCGAGCGGGTTGGCGAGGAGAGGGCATAGTGCAGATCGGCCATAACTGGCGCTCTCGTTAATTTCCATTCAGTGTAGCTCTCGATTTAGACGTTATGATTAGTGTGTGTGATTTTTACTTAGAGTTAGTCGAAATAGATCGATTTAACTAATAAGTGTATTTTGGACGATATTTACGTGTAAAAAATTCAAGTAAAAGTGTAAAAAAGTATAAAAATTCGATATGTCAGCCTCAGCCCGCCCAGAAACCAGCCGGAAATATAAATTACGCATATCGTTGAAAAGAGGAGCATATGAGCCACCCTCAAGTACCCCAATATTCGGTGCTGCGCTCAATGAACGACATGAGCACCTTTATCGCTGCTGTATCGTAACTAATGTATATGTATGTCACTAATATTTTTGTATTATCAAGTTTAAAGGGTCTAAAAGATGACTTCCGGTAAAGCCCATCAGGGATAGGATGATGTAACGATCGGGGTCGTCAAAAGACCGGTGTCTTCCCTTACGGAGGTCAGGATGTACGTAAATAATAATAATCAGTGATATAGGGTATGGTAAATTGATTGAAAGCCGATTAGTAAGGAAATAATCTTTAATTTCATAATTTTTTCATAGATAATATTTTTGATTTTTATGTGTATGAGAATAAATTCATAAATATGAATTAGGAAATTAAATTTTGTTTTCATCTTATGCTCTAAAATTTATCTAAAATTCTTTAATTTTACTATTTGGGTTACAATTTGAGTGTATATATATATAGTTTTTATTTATGTCTATGGTTATCATTATTACTTTTTTTTTCTCTGAATTTCTTTGAGTTATGCAGTATATTACATTATTTTCTACGTCTAGCTTTAGGGTTTCTGTATTGTTGTGCAGGTAAAAATGCTGAAGACTTGATATGTGAGGTAAGGTGGGTTGTTGCTTGTGAACGGTGTTTTTCGACTAGGTTTCTTCTTATCTATAGAATACTACATCTCAACTATAAGGTGCTCTCAACGCTTTCTTTGTCCAATTGAATCACGTGACAACGTGATTCTTCTTAGACGTTGCTCTGCGCGTTCTTTAGTTGTAGACGCAGCCGTAGTTTTTAACTGCGGTGTCGTGTTTTTGAATTATATTTTAAGTGGGGGAATCGAAAGCAACTGTCCGCCAGGTTGGCTTTTAATAGGGATATTATTTACTACATGAATTCCCATTGTGGCCTTTAAAATTTCCCTCCACCATCGAATTTGTGTATCGTTTTATAGTAAAAACTGTGAAGATGCAATGTTTACATAATGTTTGTGATCTTTTGTTTATTTTATAATGCAATATTTTATTTGGTAATTCTAAAACCAGTGATATGTAGTGTGTAAATCCGTTTAATTTCTGTTATCTGAACTTCTCATATAAACCACAAAGGCAATACAAAAGGATACAGAATTACCATCTGGCTAGAAATATTAATGTTAAATTTATAATTTTTGAACTATTTTGTAATCCCTAATATAGTTACTAATGATGTTGATTTTTAACAGCTGTGTTAGAATGCGAATTACTTTTTCAGTTTGTTTTTACTCCCTTGTACGAAGTAAAGGAAATATGTGATCTCGAAAAATTTCGGTTTTCAGATTTCAATGGAAATATCCATTTTGACTATACCTGAATCCATTTTGATTAGTTTCCCATCAAAGATCTAAAAAAAAATATAAAATCGATTTTTTATTATAAAATCGATCAAGCAATAAATGCACTACATGCTAGATTTTTACAACTTAGTAATCATAGTAACTGTTTTCAATTCTTATATAACATATACGATTTAAGTACCATTTTCAAAGAAATTCTACTAAACCACTGTAAGAATTTAGAATGTATTTTAACGGATGGTGGCTCTGTTGACATAAATGGGGTAGAATTAGCAGAATAAATTTCAGCAGTATCTGCGGTTTTGGGAAAAAAAGAAAGCCTAAGCAATGTACTGAGCTTAATTACAAATTTAAATTTTGCCCCAAACCTTACTATTGCTTTAAGTTTATTGCTAACAATGCCATGTCCAAAGAAATGCTACTAAACCACTGTAAGAATTTAGAATGTATTTTAACGGATAGTGATTCTGTTGACATAAATGGGATAGAATTAGCAGAATAAATTTCAGCAGTATCTGCGGTTTTGGGAAAAAAAGAAAGCCTAAGCAATGTACTGAGCTTAATTACAAATTTAAATTTTGCCCCAAACCTTACTATTGCTTTAATTTTATTGCTAGCAATGCCGATAATTGTAGCAAGTGGCGAAAGAAGTTTCTCTAAGTTAAAATTAATATTTAATTAATTAAGAACTTTTACGTTCGACTACTACTCAAAATCGTCTTAATAGTTAGTCCATTTTAGCCCACCGGGCTGGTGTAGTGGTTAACGCGACATCGCAAATCAGCTGATTTCGAAGTTGAGGGTTTAAGGTTCAAATCCTAGTAAAGGAGTTATTTTTATACGGATTTTAATACTAGATCGTGGATACCGGTGTTCTTTGGTAGTTGGGTTTCAATTAACCACACTTTTCAGGAGTGGTTAACGTGAGATTGTACAAGAATACACTTCACTCATATTCATACACATCATCGTCATTCATCCTCTGAAGTAATACCTTACGGTAGTTCCGGAGGCTAAACAGAAAAGAAAAGAAATATAGTCCATTTTGGCAGTTCAGCATGAAATTGCTGAACAAGTAAATTTAAAAGATGTGATAAAAACGTTTGCAGAACTGAGAGTAAATTTTTTTTTGTGATTTTAGCGTGGTTGATGTTACTTTGTATTATTTTTAAATAATATAATTTTGATTGAAATAAACACATTATTGATAGCATTTAAAAATTTATATGGTTAACAATTTGATTTGTTACTAGGTACAGATATTTCTTAATTTCTGCTTTTTTTTACTGATTTATTATCAATGTTATTTTATATGTTTCTTTCTAAATATATGCTTTTATTAAAATTTAATTAAAATGATTTGAATTTTATTAAAAAAAATTTATATTTATCTTTATTTAAAAAATATATTTATATTCTTAAGGGGCGGCAATTTGTCTTTTTGTCCGGTGCGACAATATTTCAAGCGGTTATCTATTCCTTACTGATAACATATATATATATATAAAACGGCAGTATGTTTTAAAACAATAAACCTTTTATAAAACAAGCATTATTAATTGTAAGTATTCTATTGCATATTACAGTCTACAATAAATCACTAATATAATGAATCGATATGCAATTAATTTATTAATGTTGAATAAGACATGATAATATTTTTTATCAAGAATTGTATAAATAAATGCACGTTCGTAATTAATTATAATTGATAATATTGCTTGAAGGATGAATAGTGTGGCGATTTTGTAATGTATTTAATTACTGGACTTACATTGTTGGATTTTATGTGTTGTATACTTACTACATTTCAACAGATATTCTTTTTTTATTTTTTTATTTTATTGGTTTAATGTTGCGCAGTTGCATTTACACGTAAAATGGAAAAAAAGTATTTTGTGCGTGGTATGTGTGTATTTTAGAAGAGAGATAGAGAGAGAGAGAGTGAGTGGGAGAGCGAGGAGAGAGAGAAGAAAAGGAATTTATTTCAATTCCATATCATATCGTATAAAATATTTCTTAATCTCTGTTTGAAATGTAGAAAAAAAGAATGACAATGTCCTGTAATAAATACACAACATACAACCTGTTAGTATGTTATGTGTGTGTATATGTATAATTTAATTATTGATATTTTTTCTATAATAAATAAATCATTAAGACGCATGTTATTTTTTTATGTAAAAGTAATTTTTAATAAAATATGTGATCGGAATTTGTTACAATGCTGCGTAATGATAAATCATAAATTTTCATTTAATACTGATTATTTTCAAATATAGATATTTTTGTCTTAATTGAATATAAGAAACAAATTTTTACTAAATAATTTTTTGTTTGTTTTTATTTACAGGTAAGAGAACGCATTTCGTTTTTTCCTATTTTCGTAAGTAATAATGAGAAAAAATTAAGGTACTTTTATCAGTTAATAAACAATGAGTTTTTTAATTTTCGTTTATTTTAATAATTAGGGAAAATTTTATGATTAATTGTTAGCTGATATGTGCTGCTTTATAAACTGGGTTCTATACTGATATCTTAAGTCAGAGTTTTTTTTAACCTTTATGGTAAAATAATTTAAGATTTATACCCACCGGGTTGGTCTAGTGGTTAACGCGACATCTCAAATCAGCTGATTTCGAAGTCGAGAGTTTTAAGATTCAAATCCTAGTAAAGGTAAAAATTTTTATACGAATTTGAATACTAGATCGTGGATACCGGTGTTCATTGGTGGTTGGGTTTCAATTAACCACACTTCTCAGGAGTGGTCGACCTGATATTGTACAAGGCTACACTTCATTCATATTCAAATACATTATCCTCATTCATCCTCTGAAGTAATACCTTTTGGTAGTTCCGGAAGCTAAACAGATAAAGAGAGGAAGTATACTAAGAAAAATTAGGAATGAAGTGGCCTTCTTTACAAAGTTGAATATTTTTTTTCTTATTATTCACCGAAATGTTTATGTGATATTCAGCCCTACGAGTCATACCTACTTATAACAAAAGGTTGAATAATGAATATCATTCATTACTCATAGAGAAAGCAACTCCTATTGATATCGCTTATACTGAGAAAATTTTTAATATGTAATTAGTACTTTAAAGGCTGTGTGTGTTCAGAGATTATATTATAATCTCTCTTTTTATTCCATAAATGCATTATTGAGTGAAAAATATTTTTCACTCAATTAAAAAATTATGGTGCAATAATTTATGATAGTGAAATATTATATGGAAAAAAAAAAACAGGTAAAAAAAATTATGTTTTTTAATGGATTTGTACAACTACTCATATGGTAATTTAATAGAACTAAAAACTAAGAAACACTCAAATAGATTTAGAGCAAAATTTAAATTACAGAAAAATTTATGTATAAATATTTTAAATACACATCTAGTTATAGATTGCTGATTTATTAACGAGTTTTAAAAAAATGCATTTTAGCGGCCAAATAAAATTACTTGTTAAAATCTTTTTTTTTTTGTAATTTTCGCTAAATACTTTTCCAGAAATCATTTCTAAAATAAGATTCATTTTGATTAAAACTCAAGAGAAATATTTTCATTATTTAATTTATTTAAAGAACTATTCTGCTGCTACTTTAATGTGCTTGTATATAATGAAATTATTCAGTATTTATATATATATATATATATATATATACCGATATATACTCTTACAAATTAACTGAAATATTTTATTTTCCAGCAGTCATGATTAAATTTTACTTGTTCATTAATTATAATTTTATTGCCGTTTCTGATTTTGTATACTTTTTTTCAAATATGGTGTATTTAAAAAATGTATGCAGTATTTATCAACATTTGAGAATGTTAAACAACTTTTCAACTGTTACACGTTAATAATAACGTGCTTAATAACACAGTGCTGACCTCCGTGGCAAGAGTGGTTGCGTCTCAGCCTTTTATTCGGAGATTCCGGGTTCGAACCCCGGTCAGGCATGGCGCAAACTCTGTACGTCATTCATCTTCATTATCTGATGTTATACCTAACGATGGGTAAGTTATTCTCTCAAAACGTTCTTTTTTTTTTCGGTATGAAACCACCACACCCTCAAGTCCTTATGGAGAGGAACTCAAAAAATTTAAATGAAAATAGTAGAGTAGTGAGTGACACATAGCTGAAAAACTCAAAAAAAAGTTTTTTCAGTAGTAATGATAAAACTATTTGATGTAATAAACTTAACGCTACTAATATACTCCAAATAAAAATGACTGTCATTTAATATTTTTTATGGTTAATTTTTTAAAGTGGCAGTATACTACCAAATAATTAATCTCGTACCGAAAAATATATCATTTTGCGGTGTAAGAGCATTAGCTAAATTTTATTTTTCTAGTGTTTTGTTATTGAGTAGTCATTTAAGAAATACTGTAGTCCACTTTTGAAACCAACTGAGAAAAATATTTAATGGCAAACAATTTTTTTTAAGGATGTCTTAGCCACAAGGAAATCTTTGTATCAAAATTTTTGTTTTTCAAGTCCCTTCAAAATGGTATTTCTCAACTGTTCCCTTTCTATTTATAATTTTTCAGTTGCCCCTTATTGGGACTGGTGGTGTGATGGCCTCACATTGGAGAAAAAATAATAAATAAATAAAAATGAACGTTTCGAGATGGATCATTTACTAAATTTCATTTCTATATGTTAAACTGATGAAATGTACTTTATTAACAGTATATACATACAGGGTACCTTTTATATATATATATATATAAAAGAGATTTGGCTATTAAATAATGAGATTAATACTCTAAAATATTTTTTTTTTTTAAATTTGTACATATTTAGTATCCCCTTCAATATACTCCCTTCCTCTATCCTTACAACGCTCCATGCGAATTTTTCATTGCTCGAAACAGTGCTGGAAGTCTTCTTTTGTGAAGTCTTTCATGACGCGTGCCGCGTTTTCTTTCAATCTTGTTCCTTTTAATGTAGATTTGATTTTGGGGAACAGATAAAAGTCATATGATACCATATCAGGCGAATAACGACGATGGTCTAACACTGGAATGTTGTAATTGGCTAGAAACGTCTTCTCAGACAATGCAGTGTGAGCTGATACGTTGTCCTGATGAAGAATCCATGATTTGTCCTTCCACAATTCTGGTCGTTTTTCTTATTTTTTCAAGGAGTTGCGCAAGCACCTCAAAGTAGTAATGTTGATTAATAGTTTGACCTTCAGGAACCCAGTGAAGGTACACCATCCCATGAATATCGATAAAAACAATCGTCATCGCTTTGAATCTTTATCATTGTCTTCAACGTTTTCTCGGCCTATCTACGAAACTCTTAAATAACTCAAAAATCCGCGCACCTGATAAACATTCATTGCCATATATTTTTAAAAAATAAAAGATAAGTTTCAATTGCGGTTTTTTTTAAGATTCATATGAAATTTCACGAAAATTCTTTGCTCTAATAAAACACTAATTTTTTCGGCAAAAAAAAAAATGTGTTATCCAAACGAAGGACACGGCTACACTAATATTCACTAGGCCAAACTAATATATAAACTGGAGTGGCAACACTCAAAAGAGAAGGCTTCACGCTACACAGCTGTCGGTCTTACGAATTTGGTTTGGCGCATGCGCATTTCTTCTGAAGCAGAATTAGTCCCATTATTTAATAGCCACACACCTCGTTTATAAATATACACACACACACACACACATACAGAGAGAGAGAGAGAGAGAGAGAGAGAGAGAGAGAGAGAAAATAGTTTGATGGTAAAGATTACCATTCCACTGTACTGAACGGAATGAAAACATGTATCAAATATAATGTAGTATTATTTTAGGTTTGTAAATTTTTTATTTTTGTATCGAAATGAATTACTTATAGATTAATTTTTTTACTGAAAATCATTGCTGAGTTAATATATGAAAATCAGTTGAATCCTTATTATATTATGTAGCTATTAATGAGAGAAAATTTTGGTAATTTTATTTCTTTTTTCTTACAACTTGAAGCTAAAGTAATGCAAAAATTTCTAACCTGATTCAATGATTGTCATAATGAGAAATTATTGATAAGATTTTTTTTTGCTGCTAGTGTATTCTGTTTAATTTTAATGAATTTATTCCTTTGAGCATTTGAACATTTTTAAAATGTTTTATTTTAATGAGTTTTTCAAAACTGGTTTTCTTTTGTGAGATTATATTATAACTCATCAAAGTTTAAAGGGCTCATTTGGCGCGCAGGGTGGAGACGGATTACTGTATTAGAATTGGCTCGTGTAAATTATAACATTCTGTTATTACAGTATGCTATAGTGTATGTAATATCTGAAGGCGTGTACATAGTGAGCTATGACATCCACACCACTGCTTTTAACATCGCTCAGCGACTTCTTCTCACACCAGCGGCCACAGTAGTGTATCCAAGAGTCACATCAATTAATTTGCAATGACTTACATTTTTTTTTTTTTTTTTTTTTAAACTTCCGAAACCATCGTTAGGTATTACATCAGAAGATGAGATGAATGATTTGTAGCGTATGTAAAAAGGCCTGACTGGGATTCGAACCCTGTATCTCCGCCCACCGGGCTGGTCTAGTTAACGCGACATCGCAAATCAGCTGATTTCGAATTCGAGAGTTCTAAGGTGCTCTTAGACATAGTAAAGTGTTCTTACCGTATCCTAGTAACGGTAGTTACTTTTATACGGATTTAAATTCTAGATCGTGGATACCGGTGTTCTTTGGTGGTTGAGTTTCAATTAACCACACTTCTCAGGAGTGGTCCACCTGAAACTGTACAAGGCTACACTTCATACAAATTAATACATATCATCCTCTGATGTAATACCTTATGGTAGTTCGGGTGTCTAAACATCAACAAGGATCTCCGGATAAAAGGCCGAGACGCTACCACTCACGCCACAGAGCCCGACAATGACTTGGACCTTATCTAATTATGACGTCACTATTATACAGTAACGAAAAATAAGTTACAGTAAATAATCTATTACAATTAAAACTATTAATGCCAAATATTTTGTTCGATATATATATATATATAAATAAATCAATTTATTTCTTGAAAGAACAAAGAAATTTCTTGAAAGTTTTTTTTTCAATTATGTTAAAGTTTTGCCGTAAAAAATGACGAAATACAAAATGTATGAAATGAGTTGTTTATTTATTTATAGGCTATATTGTTATGATATTCTTTGACATGGCGTAGTTATTTATGAAAATTTATTTTAATAGCACGTACGCATTACTTTTGTTTCATCCAATTGCACGTGTTACACATAGGTCTGGTGTTGAGGAGGCAAGTAGAGGCAACTTGTAGAGAGGACCCGTCTTTAGATTTTACACGTACTATAATCTCTCTTCTGTATTATTAAAACATTATTCACCCCAGATAGATTTATTGTCCACCTTATGCTTAGACCTTCTTAACTTTGATAATCATATGATACAAATTACTAAAATTATATTCGTCGGTCATAAAATAAAAAATTATATTTTTGATATAAATGTCGATTTTATGAATTCCTTATAATTTGAACGCGATAATAAAATAATATTTACCTCATCAACATTTCATTTTATATTAAAAGAATATTATTTTAATTAATTGACCTAGTATTACGTTACAATTTTACAATATTATTAATTAAAATTTAAATTAACATTTAGTGTTTTGATGATGAGCTACAGACTAACATGAGAAAATTATTAATCGGTGAAAAGGAAAAAAAATTCTCAAGAAAATATCTTAATAATTTAAGCCTAATTCACATTGTATTATTTTACGTATAGTAGCTATTTAGCTAAAGAGTTGGTATATTACAGTAATAATTTTATGATTATTGAATTCATTGTTAATTATTATAGGAAGTTAATTTATATTAGCCTATGCTTCCTTTATAATTTATCCCACACAGCTATAAAGTAGCGGTAATAAAATAGGTAATAACTGGATAATATAAGTAATTATTACTACGTCATGATTAACGGGAAAGAAAGTTGATTTGATGATATTGTTTGTGTACATGCGGGAATATAACACCGTACTTTCATCTTGAAATCCGTTTAGTGTAATCGTTTATAAAGAAAGAAGAAAAAAGTTACGACCCGCATGAGGTAAGTTTATCATAACTTCTTTTTTTTTTTGCTACTGGACCTCCTAAGGAATCATGCATGCATAGTCCTGACTTCTTTTCTAAGTTTTTTCATTTATTTCTTTATCTTTTCTTGCTTTTCTCTAATCCATCCACTGTGTTTCTGTTGGAAATTTAAGTCATTTTCAGTTTTTTAATAAATTGTCAGTAAAAAAAATTTTTTTTTTGGAAATATATAATAATTTGAAATCTTTTTCTGTTTCTATTTAGATCTAGCTTATTTTGGTTTTCCATTTGTTGAAAAAAAAAATTTACTTTTTTAATCGAATTTCATCTATAAATGACCATAAGATTTGAGTTTTCGTTTTTCCCTATTGTACGTTCTATTTTTAAAAAATTTGGTTAATTTCTTTTGATTTTCCCAATTTGTGAATTTTATCTTTTTTTTGCCCCGTAAAGTTTTCTTAAAATTTATTTTTCAACTTTAACTAGATTTTTCCCTGAGAAATTCTTTAGGTCATCCGCATTATATACCTCTTCCGGTAAAAATAAAGCTTAATTTCGCGTTTTTTTTTTATTATGATTTTTACTTTCTTATAAGAAATAAAGCGAGTGTTGTGATCACGGAAAATTTCTGTTTTCAAATTTCAACGGAAACATTCGTTTTGACCATTTTTCAATCCGTTTTGATTAGTTGGCGTGACATCGCCATGTTAGTTTTTCAAAAACTATTAGCCATAGAATGTTGAAATTTTGTATTTAGGACTGTTGTAACATCTAGTTTTGCTCCTCCCCTTTTCATTGTAATCGACTGAACCAAAATAGTCCAAAATTAAAAAAAAGAAAATGGATTTTGGGATTTTTCTTAACTGCAGTAATAAGCCCTTATTGAGAGCTTTTCAACTATATATTATAAGCTGTACTTACTTTCATTACAGTTAGAGTTATAACCAAATAAAATTTTTAATTAATGAAATATTTGGATCTTACAAGGCTTAACATCTATTCGAATCAGAATTCATCTGCTTTTAATTTAAATATAATGATTTATTAATAATTATTAAACTCTGATTGTAAAAAAAAAAATACAATAAATAATAATTTAGTAGTAACAATAAAAAATATTTATATTTATGAAAAAATTCAGAATTTATTATGAAATAAAATTTTATGTACCTTTCATTAAAAAACAAATTGTCCATATGTAATTGAATGGACATGGTATCCACATCAGATTTTTTATTGTAAATATTTCTGGTAAGGTGATAAGCCACTTCCATTTTTATATTCTGGTTTTTATTCCTTCTTTTTATAAAACATTCTGGATAATTATATTTCATCTAAATATTTAAATTTTTGGACTCTTGATTAATCATTATTCTAAAATTTCTATTGTTTGGATTCCGCATTTAAAATTAGGAAACAGTTTTGATTTTTGCTTCTCTAATGTCTTTTGCTAAAATTAACAGATTGTTAGTAAATGCTAAAACATTTACATTTAAATTTTAGAATTTTTTTTTTAAATTGCTTTCTTCTCGTGATTCTTTTTTAAATAAAGACATAATTTTTCTAAGTATAAAAAAATAACTTTTGACCTATATTTCTTAATTTCCAGTGAATTGTATACAGTGGACATTAAGAAACATTCTAATATATTTTTTATTCTATTACATCTAATTTAGTGATTTATATATTTTCTATTTTTAATGATTTTTTCTAAGAATTAATATTTAGAATTTCCATTAATATTGATTTAATTTAAATTAGATTTATTTTAAATTAGCTTTCATTGGTTAAATCATAAAAATCCTAATTATATTAAAATCCTTAACCCAGTTTTTAAAAAATCAACGAAATTTGTTTTTATATGATTATTATATAGCTTCTTTTTTTTTTTTTTTTTTACCAAAAAGTGTATAAAATTTATTACAAGAAAATAGTTTTGATAGTTTTCAGAATAAATTTTCTTTAAAAAAAGCCGACAATGATTGCATAATTTTACTAACTTCGTTCTTGACAGATTTGTTTTTAAAATACGCTGTTTTTTAATTAATGAAAATTAATAAAAATATTTAGTTTAAAATTCAAAAATCAAAATGTAAGTAAAACAAATTTGGGTCCTAATTGATCCCGTTGTTTAAATGAATCTTTTACCTTAAACGAGTTATTCTGTATTAAAAGCATAGTTACAAAAAATATCGAAATTCTTTGTAAAAAAAATTTGTGGTTCCCGGTTTACCTCCTTAACTAAATGATGTTTTTATCATTAAAATAATGAACTTTGAGTATATAGTCTAAAAAAAAAAAAAAAAAAATTAGGGATCTACTTTAAACCCCCCCCCCCCCTACAGGGGGGTTAACTATCGTATATAAATTTTTTAATGACAGCCCCAACTTGAAAAACAGGTAAAATATCAGAAATTATAAAAAATGTAAAACTTTAAAAAAATTCTTAAGTAAGATTCCATGTGTGCCTTGTGTTTTTGAAGAAGTTTCCATGTCGTCTACATTAATACTAAATGCAGTTGGGTTTTCAATTTTTTAAAGTTTAAAAAGATCGCTTTTCCCAACATTTTTTCAGCTGTTACTTTTTTCCTCGGTTCACTTTCTTCCTAAAATTCTCCTCTTATAATTCTTCTCTGGAAACTAAGATTCTTTGATTAATTTTCTAAAATGGTCTATCTATATTTAAACAGGATTCTTTGGAGATTTTCAAAGTTTTAAGATCATTTTCTACATCTTTAAATGGCTAGTTTTAATAGTTCTACTATTAAAAGTTAAATATTTGATGGTTTTTTTTTAAATCTATATAAAATCTCATAAAATTGTAATTTTCTTTTCCTGATGATGTCTTTTATTTTTTTCTCTATTCTTATAAATTCCTGTTTTAATTTTTAGTTTATAAATTCCATCCAGTTCCGGTAATCCGGTTCATATATGTTTCTTAAAATTCTTTTTTCTATTTTTAAAAACACCACCATTTAATGTCTCCGGAAGATTAACATTTTTTTTGTTATGTCGAAGAACAGCATTATGCGAAGGCGATTTTTTATTACATAAATTTCGTGTTAAGATGAACGTTAACCACATTTTCTGCGTTCCTTGTTTTAGCGCTTCCTTTTCTAGAGCGTTTGGTCTTATTACTTGTCCGAAATATTTAAATTTTGATACGCTTTTAATTTTCTGATTTTCGAGAATTTTTAATGTTTGAAATTTATTTTTTTATCTTGGAGAACTATTTTGTGTTTTCGAAATAAATTCGTAAGCCTAAAATTATTAGCAAATTTGATTAATTTCTGAACTTGAATTCGAGCACCGTCCATTTTGTTCAGTTATATATCAATTTTTAACTTTATTTATCTGTTTAATTATTTATTTCAATAAGTCGACCCTCGATGTAATTTTATAAACAAATTTAATAAAACAATATTGGATATCTGATCAGCTTAAAAGTTTGGAATTTAAATATCTGTCTTTATCTGTTTATCCTCCGGAACTACCGTAAGGTATTATTTCAGAGGATGAATGAGGACGATGTATATGAATGTGAATGAAGTGTAGTCTTGTACAATCTCAGGTTGACCACTCCTGAGAAGTGTGGTTAATTGAATGAAACCTAACCACCAAAGAACAGCGGTATCCACGATCTATTATTCAAATCCGTATAAAAATTATCTTTAAAATTTATCTTTACTAGGATTTTAAATATGGAATTTAAATTCCATATTCAATTTTATTGGAATTTAAATATCTTTTTCCTTTTTTTTTTCTTAAACGACGATGAAGGAATGCATTGACGCACGCCCTGCAAGGTCTTCGCAGGGTGTGTAGGGCTCGAAGTCAGAACGCTAGCCGTTCTGACCTAGCATACAGCTAAGTGGGCACTGGCCATGGAGCCGTAGCGATCATGAAACTGTGTTACTGCCACCCCCTACCGACTAAACCTTCCCCGCCGTTTCCCAGGAGCGACTGGAACCGCCTTTCGGCATCTCATCAGTCAG